>VWZG01011960.1:784381-806670 GCA_013396735.1 Grallaria varia
TTTTTTTTTTTTTTTTTGTTGGTTTTGTTTCCATGATAATAGGGGATGTTTCACTGCTAATTTTCCTTCCACAACTTTCATTCTGGATTCCATCCTCATGTCCACTGAATTACTATTAAAAGCCATAAAAATCTTCACATCATACATAATATTAAAAAAACCAAACAAACCACAGCAAACACTACAGTGGAATACTATATGCTTTGTAAAATCCTTTTTGCCTGTTGCTAAGGGTAGAGGATGTGCAATGGCGAACAGTTGTAAAATAAGTTAGTTTTACATACGCATTTCTGCAGAAATAAATCAGTCACTAGAGAATCATTCTCTTGGAAACCAAACAGTCCGGGTGAGTAAAGAGGTTTGGGAGTATGGATAATCAGCCATGGCTACATCTGCACAGCAAGGACCAACAACAGTCTATCCCAGAGCATTGTGCAATACAAAGAAGTCTCTCCCTTAACCTTGAATCTGTCTTTGTTTGAGCAAAGTCCATATTTAGTTCATTGCTCCCAAACACACAAGTGTTAGTTTATGGAAGAAAAAAGGTCAAGCTGAGTCCAGCTGACCCCTTTCTTGTTTCCCCTTGCACTTGACTTTTTTCTTTTTTTTTATAAAAAGTTCAGCATCTTGCAAGTGGCTCCTGTGTGAAAGAAATCTAGACGTAAGCAGATAAGCGATGCAGCATGATCTCTGCTGCCATTTCATCTTCCATTGTGCTTCCCATGAGACCAGACTCCAGCTACAACACCATAAGTAAATAATGAATTATGAAACACTCCCTGCCTCTGCTGGAATACTACTTCTCTCCTCTAGGCTACTCCTATGAATATTGGTCAGACAACACTGAATATCCATGAGAATCCTTGCCAGCATTTCTGGAGCTCAGATTTTATTTTCTGCTGTGCTAAACAATTTGTTTGCTGACTGTTTATGACTCTCTTGTCCTCTTCTTTCCTCCATCTTTGTGCCTTTTTCAAGGGATGCAAAGAGAATGGAGATTGGAGAGCTTCTCAAGGTAGTGCACCCCTCTTTGCTAGCTGTTGTATTTGATGTCGCAGACTCCTGCCTTCACAGAACATGTCCACAGAGCTGAAGGAGGCTTAAGTCGTTGTGTGCTTTTGTTATTGCAAGTTGGGTAGACCATGGCATGGTCAACTATTATTCCTCCTGATGCAGACGTTAGGGCTGCTTTATTTCTTGCCTGATTAAAATAGGGTTTTTTTGCAGGACCAGAGGTGTAGCCACATCCTGCCATCTCATGTTTTTTGTGCTGGACCCAGAAATCTTGTAATACCTCTCAAAAGGGATTTACGTGTTTCTGCCAGAGGGCAGCAACCCTGTGCCTTACTGAGGATCTTTGACCTCTACTAAAACAAAATGAAGACAGGCTGTAAATGAGAAATATCTCAGAAGAAAATGAAAATGTTATTTTTGTTTGGTTTTTCGTATTGCTATTATCTCCACAGTAAAAGGGAAGGCACTATCCATTGGGATTTTCCTTATTTATAAGTGAATCAATAAACAAGGTAAATAAACTAATCTATGTGAAGTATAATGCAATGGAAAATTATCAAGGTCTGGAGATTTGGTATATATCAATTCTTAGCATCAATGGTAGCTTTGAGATCCAACAGCTACAATATCCTGTATGTATATATCCAGTAAGATATGGGGATATAGGATAATTGTTCATATGTAGGATATGACATCCTTTGGGTGGACCATACATAGACATTGGTGTATTTAAGTCATCTTTGCTGATTTAAGAAGATAGGATTGCTTTGTCTGTGGTATCCAGGATGCAGCAGTTCATGACATTAAAACACAACAGAGAGAACAGACCTCTGAAAGCCGCAGAATTGTTACAGAAAGTGTCGCTCGCTTAATTTTCCTGCTAGAAAAAAAAGGACAAATTTTCTTTGAAATAATTGAAAGAGCCTCAAAAGTCTGAAATCTAAGCTGCTTCACTGACTACTACTTTTAATTGATTTACCTTTATTTTAACTAGAAATGTAGCATTTCTAAAAATAAATAAGAGGACCTGGGAGCTTTTTTTTCCCCCAAACATACTCTATCCTTTCTTTGCCAAATCACATATAACAGCTGCAGACTTTATAACATTATATAAATGTTCAGGCTGGCTATAAAAGATTAAATATAAAATTCCAGTGCATAGAACAACTAGTATAAAGAACAACAAAATTGAACTGACTAAAGGTTGTACATTTAATCTACTTTTGTTAATTGAAAACTTTATCAGGGAACAGAAAGAATCTGTTTTCCTTTCAAGGTGCTGTGGTGGTGGTGGTAGTAGTTCTGGAGGAAAATACAATGAGAGCAGAATTCTCTCTGGAGATATCTGGCTTGAGAAGAAGACAAAACTATAATTTTACTTTAGCTCATGGCTCCCCCTTAAGTAGGTTGGGAGTTAGGGAATTCTATAAGAAAAGAAAACCTGGAGAACATTTGCTGTTTTTTTCCAGCTCTGTAGTCCCACTGGATGCAGCTCTGTGCCAACATCATAACAGATAAGACAGTGGAAAGAGAGAGCCAAGAGTGAATAAGCTCACAGCTTGGGGATACTGCACTAAAGAAGATACATTTTGCAAGACACGCTGCTCTGCCCTTTTTGCATCTATGCTACATTTAACAGCACATGATCTGTTTTCAAGATCATTTCCTTCTGGAAGTCACTCTCACAGGCTGGTCCTGGGAGGTGTTAAGTGCCTTGAACTTCCACTGACGTCAGCAGGGGTTGCAGCACCTGGGATGGGGCCTGCTGACCTCCCCAGCCACCCTCCCAGATGCTCCAGTGACATCTAGACACTTGCAGGACCTGGCCTGTGCTTTACACCCACCATTTATCTGCCTCTAAATGTGGGTGCACTCTGCTTATGGTTGCAAACGCTGCTGTATCCCAGCTGCTGAGTTCTGCAAATGTTATTTATCTGTAGCTCCAGCAAATGCTATTTGTCTGTGGCTCCCATTAAAGTCCAGCCTGCCACCTGTAGCATTTACATGCAGTTGTTGGGCTTGCTGGAGTCTCCCATGGGCAAGCCATTGCAAGTGCCATCCGTGTCGTCCACCTGGTGCAACAAGGGGATGAAATGGGCTTTTTATGCTGCCTGCACCAGTTACTAAAGTAATTGAAGGGCAATGACAGTAATTTTGAATGTGTCCTTCAAGTCTTGCTCTCCCTTCAGCATCACCATGTTCCTTGTTCCTCCAACCCTAAGCTCTGTGTTTAGGGCCTGAAACTCTAAGCCGTGTAAAACCATAAAAGATGGAGCAGGCAAAAACAGTTCCTCCATGAGAAGGACCAAATAGGCAGAGATGTCTCCAAGGGAAGGAACAAGTATTCAGTATCTTCTAGAAAAGAGAAAATTTTACTAGCTAGCCAAGGCTTCATTTGCATTTCTTTCACATAACTTCACATTTCTTGTTCTAGTGTGGTTTTATTGATGGCAGAGCTGAATGTAGCTTTTCAAAATGCCTGGGAAGAGACCCTGCATCATGGTGAGAGACCCTCAGAAAAGACACAGAGCAGAAGGAGAAGAGGAGGGAATAAGGCACAGGAGGACGTTCCCTTTAGCAGAGAGAGGTGAGTGTCTCACTGTGTTACAGGCTCCAGTTGCATTGACCAAATGCTGCCAAAGCGTCAGCAGGGAGAAGAGGTGATGTGAGGAGCCCAGAGGAGTCCTGTTCAGGAGCTGAGACTTCATAAGCAACAGGGGGACTTTTAGTCTCTGGTGAAACTATTGGCATCTGTTCTTATTCCTGACTGGTGTTGTTGAGCTACACCCCAGTCTGAAAATCTGCAAAACCCTCGACAGCCCAGTGATGGCAGGAAATGGAGCTGCTCTGTTTTCTCAGTGCTTGCTTGTGTCTCCTGTCTGGTGATTTCAGCTAGGCTCAATAGTAAAAGTCATGGAAATTGCATGTCCCTGAATGCCTCCAAGCTTGGACACTGAGCTGGAAGTGGTACAACAAACAAAGAAGGTATAATCATGAATTCCTCAGTAGCCAGTCCTAGTTACAAGAGTAGGAAAGGCTCAGAGCCACTGCCACAGCATCCTGAAAGATGAGAGTTTTTTCAACTGTTAATTATTCAGCTTTTCCAAGCTAGTGTTATGCTTTACTTCCTTGGCCTGCTCCCCCAAGAAAGTCCTGTTTGTTTAAAAATATCGCTTACGAGTGGGGAAGCATTGCTTTCTCAAGTATCCAGATGGTGCAGTTCAGGTCATGTCATCCAGATGCAGAGTTCCATTACTAGCAAAGACCCAAACAGTGAATCCACATGTTCCAGCCCATCAGCTGAATGGGGACTTATAAGCTGGAGTCTGGAAGTAGTTTAATCATGTTCACTTGGTGCTGCATTTGAGCTATTTAATCTCTCTGTTAGACCTGCATTTCTTGGGCATTGTACTGCACAAGAGGGAGTTTGCTGCACCTGGGGCAAAAATTGTTTATGTCTGGTGGGGTTCTGCCCACACATGACTCTGGCATCAGCATGAAGAGAACAAGTTGAGCCTACCTATTTCTGCTACTGCCCTTCATCTCCAGGTTTCTGGGATGCAGATGGATCTATGGCTATTGGAGACTTCTTTAGAAGATACCCTGGTTATTTTTTACAGAATATTTTTTTTTTTTTGCTGTTAGTAGTCTTATAAAAGTCTTAAGGTCTCTTCTACATCCCACATCTCTCCTTTCTTTTCTACTCAGTGTTAGCAACTTCCTTTGTCTCATGTCCTAACTCTTTCCACCTTTCCTGTCAAATACTCTTTCCTTCTCCCATTTCTCACAAATTAATGTTTTGATACTGCCAATGTAGATGATTGCATCTGGGCTTCTTTTGCAGTTAATGGAAGAAAACTGGCACTTGAGTGTGTGATTCATCACACTCACCGTTAGCCATTTGCATTAGGATGAGTTTCGTTGTGCCCTAGAAGTCTGTACATTTTCTGAGGTAAATCCCAACCCTATTGTCTAATTCTATCTCCTTAGTCTCCACTACGACTGTGCATTTCTGGCTACAAATTCCTCAGTCTCTCTCACTATTGCATAACCTCCTGAAGATATCTCATTCAAATTCCTCTTGTTCCTCAGGCCTTCTCTACAGGCTACCCATAGCCTGGTCTTCATTCTCACTTTTCCACTTTACTCTGCCCTAAACTCTTCATTTAACTTCCCTGTTAACTTCTGCCCCAAAGGCTTTTTTCTAAATACACTTAAGACTATCCTGACTCGGGAGTTCATAACCCTGCTCTGTCCTCTACTGCTCTTTAAACACTCAATTATTTCCTTGGGGAATTCTTGAATGTCTGAGTTGTTTTGAAACTTTTTTTCAACTTTTTGCTGTCATTGATAGCCTCTCTTGATATAATCTCCTCTTTGTCTTCCATCACACTCCTTTTGGTTCTCTTTCAGCTCCACAGCACTTTTTTAGTCTTATTTCACTTGAAACTTCTTAGAAGACATTGTCAAATTCTCATCCTCTTACTCTTTTCCTCTCTCCTTTGAACTGAAGCCATCATTGGAAACAACCTGAAGTGTAGCAAAACATTATTATTACAACTTTAAAAGTTGTCTCTGTATTGAGGCTCCATGCCCTATGATTTGATGTGTCATCTCACCTCTCCTGTTTCAGTCAGGGGGTTGGCCGCTGCCTCAAGCACAACTCACTGTCTCAAACATCACCTCATTTCCACTGGCAGCAACTCACACCTCTTTGTGCCACTCAGGTCTCTCCTCCATGAACATTTCTGCTTCTTCCTTCACAGCGTTTGCCAAATCTGCTCCCCAGCCTGTGCATCAACAGGGCTCTGTGCTAACGAGATGTACTAGCTGTCATGATGAAATGTGTCAGTTAACTCATGATGTAGGAAACGTAATATATGAAAAGATGATAGCAGTCAAAGGCAGTAAAACAGATCCCAGAAGTTTTCTGTGGTACCTATGAAAGGAAACAGCTTTCCCAGGGCTACATGTGCCTACACAAAAGGATGCAATTTGTTAATTAACTTACATCTTTATGAAATAGTCATATTCTTACAGCATTATACACTACACTAAGCTGCTTATATCATAGTCTTGGGTGTTCACAGCAATATTTATATTGAATGTGTCACTGAAACAGATCCTGATTTCAGCTAGAGTTCGGGGGTCTGTAATTTTTCAAGGATTTGTCATATGAACCTGTTGACAACTTTAGCTGCTATTCTTCTTCAGCATCCCTCAGAAAAATCCATGTGGAATTTCCTGGGCTGATCTGCATCACACACTTCTCTCTGCTTAAGACTGAAGTCTGTGGCAGGCAGGACAGATGTTAGTTCCTTAAATGAACGGCAAAAGAACCCATATACATTTCACAGCCTCAAACCTCAAAGCATATAGATCTAAAATAGTGCTTCTTTGCTGAAAAAAAAAACAGTTTTATGTTCCAAAGTTGCTCCAGTCCTGGATAAAACTAAATGTTTTTTCCAGTCATTTCACTTGACCCTTTATTTAATCATTTATGTTTTTTTTCCTTCCTGTCCTCTTTGCTCTCCAGAACTGTTCTCAGCGATACTTTGCTGATTTTAAAAAAATGAACATTCTCTTTTGCTGACATATGAAGACCAACTGAGACCTCAGATCTCAGGTCAGTTTTTAATGTAACGTGTTTGTATTATTAACAGCACACTCAGAATCTCCAAAAATGGGAGTGGAAAGAGGAAAAGATTCTCATGACCTTCAAATGGATCCCAGCTTGTCCATACTCCATAACTCTCTGTGGCCTCCAGTTGCACAATAACGTGTCCTACAGGTGGAAAATTAAATTTCCAAACTTCACAGAACATCAAGTTATGATTCGAACAAAGATTCAAGGAGTTCTTATTTTATCTGAACTGTGTTGTTTTGGGGTTTTGGTTTTTTTTTTTTGATTTTTGGTGTGCTGTTTTTGTTTGTTTGTTTGTTTGTTTGTTTGTTTTTGCCTGGCCTTGAAATAACACTGGTTTTTGTTTTGCTTGAGAAGGAAAAAATTCTTAGCATGTGTGTGACTCAGAAGAAAACCTGTTTGTTTTCTGCAATAAGTAAATGATGAATCATTGGTGGTTTACCACATTTATTTCACTGCACATGAGATGTGTTGTGCAGTTACATTTGGTTAATCTTAGCACCTTGAGGACTGAGTCTGCAGCGTTTGTTTGCACTGGTGCACGTAGGAAAGCCATCTGCAGGGAAGAACTCTGACTCAAGTGCCAGGGAGCCAAAGCCAGCAGCAGGTTCATTCCCATGCCATAGGGCAGGGATGCTGAATTTGTGTCTCCAGGAAGAACAACTTTCAATTAACAACGCAATTTGACAGCTTCAAGAAAGGCCTAGATGGAAATAAGAGATTATTTCAGAAACTGGAATAAGCTAACATCCCAATGCTCCTCCCAAAGGGAGAGGAGGCTGAGAACAAATAGACTGGGAAAGCCTGTACATTTCAGGACACAGTAATCCAGGCGTAATTAGCTGATTTCAGGGAGGCTCTCTGGCCATTGGCTACCCTGGATCACTGTAAGCCACCTATTCCTCCTGCTGGGGTCACACCTGCAGCTGTTAACTTTAGACGCTTCCTCTTCTTTTCAAGAATGATGGTTTAGAGTGCTCGTACTTTGATATCCTGTAGGGAACAGGCCTATATTGGCAAAAGATGGACCAGATGACTTCACAGTCCCTTTCTATCGCAGATTCCTGCAATTTCTTCTCTGTATTTTCCTGTTAACTCTGCCAGTGCCCAAGTGTGACATACAAATAGCAGCTGACAAAACCTTCACTAACACAGGTTCAATACTTACATAGAACACACCAGAAAATCTCAGAGCCTTTTCTTTTCTAACTAATGAAACATATAGTAAGAGTAGTCTCTTTGGGAAAAAAAAAATAGTCTTTTGATATAGTGTCAGGTTTAAAAAACTTCCAGTAGGCAGGAATCCTGGCATGCAGATTTGGTGACTGACTCATATTCTGCTCAGTCAATGGACAAATGAAGTTGGATGAACAAAAAATCAAACCATGTTGTGATTCATCCCTTGAAATGAAACTCAGGGCCTTCAGGAAAATGCCTTCTAGCTATTTTTTCAGATTTTGTACATTTGTGATAACTAATGAGGCTCAAACCATCAAAAGAACAGATAGATAATCAGAAGATAATATCAGAAGATAAATCTGATGTTATATTTACTTTGAAAGGCAACATCATCAAGAATACGGGTATAGAGGTCGGGATCAGAATCTGTGCTGTGAGGTGTTTAACCTGATGAAATTGATGAGTTTTGGATTCACCCATTGAGCCAGTAATGAGAATGATGAAGCTGATGAAGGATAAACTGAGTAGAACATTTTTTCAAGCAAACTGGTAAATGGAAAATAGATTTTAGCTGTTAAAATAATGATAATAAAGAGAATGAAAATCATTGGTATCTGGTTGCTAATCATTATGCCATATGCTAGCAAACCTTCAGAGTTTATATATTTGCTTCAAAATGTTTTACCTGGATAAATGTATTTAAGGGTTTAATGTATAAGATTTAGTGCCCTACAAATCTTCACAGCAGCTGACAGCTTCCTTGCTGTTCGAAGAGATGAGCTTGGAAGACGGAAAATAAAGGTCTCCCTAGGGAAAGCAGATGGGGTGAGAATGATGAGGGAAAGGGATTTATCATGAGACGATTTGAGCTGAGATTTAAAGTGAAAATTACCAAACAAGATAGGGACTTACAGGTGTCACTTTTACAAACCAGGACAATCAATAAGGATTTAAACACCAGATTCCAGCAAGGAAGAAGGAAAACTGAAGTCTTGGCTATAGGAAAGTGCTCTGGAATTTAACTTGCTTTACCCTACATACAAAGGTATTTCATTTGGGAAGGGCTGGATGGGAGAAGGTAAGGAACTACAACGCTCTGAGAAACCAGAAAAAGAAGGAATGCAAGGCTCTCAGAAAAACTCGTCCAAAGAGGAGCTGAAACACAAAACACCCCTCAGGCCACTTTCTGATCTTTCCTTAGGGCTGTATTTTGGGCTCAGAGGACATCTCCATATATGCGAGCAATCAAGTAGTCACAGCTGCAGCTCTGGTTTCTCTCATGGTTAATCTCCTCCCTTGCCCCCAGCTCTAGCCCTACAGTGAAGTCATTGTGCGAAACCTCTGACATCCCAGGAAGTTCCATAGCAACAGAGCATGGCGTCCTAAACACAAGATTAGGCGTAGAGCCTCACCAAACTAGGAAATCAAGCTGCGAGGGGGAACGCTGCCTGCTGGACACACGCGCCACACCTGCAGCCCCGCCATGGCGAGGGAGGAGCAAATCCACGGCAGTAAAAGCTGGCAAGCTGAGAGCCAAGCTGGTGATTCTGTTTGTGGCACTCCAGAGAGGCATTGCTGGCGCGCTGCTCTCCTTAGCTGCTGAAGGCAATTTTTGTCTGGCCTCCTTCTGCCAAAGTGCTGCATACCTGAGCTGTCTGGGCTATCCCTCAGTAGCCGACTGAGGCTTGAGCATGGACAAAAGCAGCACCAGAGCTAAGCAGGACTATAATGCTTCCTGTACACGGTGTGCTTCAGCCAAATTCATGGCTCCTTGTAATCTAAGAGGGTCATACAGTAATTTAGGCTCCCTTGGATTTATATTCCCTTGTGCGGTTAGATTTCCTGAAGATAAAGCCCTGTTGACATGGGAAAGTTTTGCTGGTTATACAGACGAAGTGAAGCTGGTGTAACCACACCCGGCGTAAAAGCGACCTTTTTTCAGTGTAGCCTGTACCTCTACTTGTGCTAAACCTGGAAGTTCACACTGACATTTTATTGAAGGAGTACCCTACTGTCTGAGCATAGACACCTTCGCCGAGTTGGTGAAGGAGCTTCAGAAAGTCCCTGGGAGTGGGTGGGTGCATCTGCAGGGTGATTGACAGTTTCAAAGTAATAACCATAACTCCTGTTGCCAAACTAGTGTGCTCTGAACTTATCACAGTTTTTCACTTCAGGGTGCTTTTTTCATTAGCAAAGTAATTAGTTTCTCTGGGCTAATTTAAACAGGAAATAGGTGGCATAACAAATAGCTGGTCCATCTTTTCAAACTTGATCTAGCTAAATGGGAGTATCAACTTAGCCTTAGCTGGTTCAGGAAGCTCTTTGTGCTGTTGCAAGGGTAGATTTTCTTAGGGGGAGCTGAAAGCATTTTCTTGACAAAAAAGGGTCCCTGTCCAGTGATATGTCTTTTCACAAGAAGGGAAGGTCAACTACCGAAAAGAATAAAATCTGCCAGATATTTTTTAAATATGGACAAAAATATGTATTCTCTTTTGGCTGAACTCTTGGAAATCCTTCATGTTTTTTGGCTAAGAGGTTCCAAAAGAATATTTTCTTAAAAGCAGCTCAAAATTCAGCACAAAGCAACTTCAATGGTTAAATTTAATAACTTTCTGAGCTACTGAAAGCACTTATGGTGGGGAAATTTCTGGAAAACATAATGATAGTTGGCACTATTGGTGGCTGATATTTTAAATTCTTGTAGCTGGAATATAAGTGATTTCTGTGCTTTATAGACATGGATACTCTTATTGTGCAGATACAACTCTAATCTGCCTGGAATCCCGGGGTTTCTGGCCTCTGTCATACCTTGTGATAGTCTCGATAAATAGTCCACTGATTAGTGGTGTTTTTATTGGATTTATTTCATGGATTGTTTTCTTCTTCTTGTGCTATGCAGGCAGCTCAGTGGGAGTCTGCAGCTTAATTAGTTTCCCTATCTTGATCAGAAATCAAGGCTAGATCCAGTCAGCCTAACTTAGGCAACTAACTTATTCCTATATTTTATGAATCTGATGAAGTAGCTCTCCTAAAGTAGCAGTGCCACTTGCTCTTGTAGTCAACAGAAGAGTACAGGCGACTTTGAAGGTTTCCAGGAGAGAGTCTGTCTGAGTGGTCAGACCCTTCTCTCTGCAGCCCTTCAAAGACACCTGTGTTTCTCCTTTTGACTGTAAAGGGAGTTTAAGCATTTAACTCACTAGGTGCCTAAAATTTAGATGCCAAGTGAGTGCTTGAATGAAGCCAACACAATTCTGTTTCAGATTTATGGAGTTTCACACTGTATGAATACATATATATGCATATATATATATATATGTCTATCTATATGCATATATATTTAGTATGCCTTTATCCAAGTTGGCATGCTTCTTTTGAGATATTTTTATTTATAAATATAAAAAGTTTATATGGAAACCTGCCAGGTAACACTGGTTTTGCATTTCAGATTTCAATTTGACACAGTTTGCAAGTGCTATGCCTCCCAGAAACACTAGCTTTCTTACCTCTTATTAAGTTTGCTGATCTGGCCTCCCTATGTCTGGTTTGCATTCCTTTTTTAGCCATCAGAAATTTACTGCCAAAAAGTAGCACATTTCAAACTGCACAATTTACAGAAGCAACAGTAGATGATTCATTGGTTGAGCTTTAGCTTGAGCACTCAGCAAGAAAACACCGTGCACAGACCTTTGTGGTAAGGGCAGCAGAAGCAATGTTTTCCTTTTGTGAGCAATTATTTACTGTAAATTGTAGCTTTCAAGTTTTGGTGGCACTGTTAAGAGGTGTGTCTCCCCCGTTGTCCATTTATGCTAAAGATGCGTGGTAAAATCCACTACATCCTCCTTTTACCTTCCAGTGAACAGAAGCCAAAAAAAAAAAAAAATTGTGAATATTTCATAAAGCCAAATGTTTTTCACATAACTTTTTTTCTGAAATTAAGTTGCTACCTAGACTGGGTAGCAAATATTAGTTCTAGACAGCTATGGAAGAAAAACGAACTTGATTTCATCATTTAAGCTCACCACAATGCTTTAAATGGTTCCTTCTGTCATGGGGAATCGAAAAAAAACACATTTTAAGCTAGCATATATTTATTCCAAAGCACTAAAAAATCAAAAATTACGAAAATTAAAGAGAAGCTGTTCACAAAATCTAAACATGCAGTATATGTTTCACGTTTTTCTGTTGAGACCCAAAACCTGAATCCCTCTAGCTAATTTTGTTAATTAAATATCCCATTACATTCCTCATCTGAGAGTGCCAGACTTGTGTATTCTGGCAGAAATCTAAATGTTGAACTCTTCCTAGTGTAAGAAGACACATCTCAAACTTAATTTTGGTTCCCAGTTTATCCTAGCACTTGCTGTGTGTTTGGTTTTAAAGCAAATAAATAGCCCATTGAAGCTGATGTGCTGTGAGAGTTCCACACCAGATGGATGACCAGATCTGACTTTGGCTGTGGCTGTGCAGCTTGACAGAAGTTAATGGTATTGCTGAGATATAACTGAGGGCAGAATTTGGCCCTGGTCCCATGCTTGTCATAACTTGCCATACTAAGCTGAATGTTAAAGGTTTTGTACAAGGAACTCCATGCAGGGCTATAATGATTAATGGGATCTGGATGCAGAAATTCCTGTGGGCTACAATTGAAAATTCATTCCTCTATTTTGATGGCTGTTCATTTTAATAGAGGACTTTGATACCACATTGTGCCGACAACTGTGGAATAGTCTGGCTACTTATATTTATCACTTTGAACTTCTGGAGGCTCTTGAAAAACTTATGGAAGCTAGGCATTAGGCACTGCATAATTCCAAAATACCCAGAAGCTAAAAACTGATGTTTATTCTTTCCCCTGAATTTTGATAAGTCCTGAGAGATAATGTTTAAGCTTCTGTAAGGACTATTACATTTAAAAGGATGGTGACAAAGGATAATCCTGATTATGTATGTACCAGTACAGCCATGGCAGACAATTAAAAACATTTTCCTTGTACAAAAAGTAAGGAAACTTACAGGAAAACATACCTCAGATACATTATATTGGGAAAGGCAAACCCCAGATAGTTCTGTTTCTCTCATGGGATGCTTTACTAAAGAGAGCATGGAATTATCCCGATGGGATGTTTGAATCAATTCCAGATATAACAACCCCAAAAGTGTTCCTTCAGATTGGTATGGCAGCAACAAGGGTGTGAGCTGGAAATCTTGAAATTAAGGTGATTTTTAGCTGCCTTCCCATTCACTCCCATCTCTTACCTGTAAAGTATTTCTTTTAGAATTCTGAGGTGTGTTTCTCCAGCACAGGACACTCATGGTACGAAGAAGAGCTGAGTATTGCTTAGCCTCTCCAGCAGAGTGGTTCACCTGAGCTGGCACAGTCATGATGGCAAGAAATGTGGTCTTTGATCCTTGGACTCTGTGATTACATTTATAATTCCACTGTTGAACCAACCATGAATGGACATCTAAGCACTGTGTGAGCTAAAGGGAGGGAAGGGTAGCAGATTCGGTATGGTGTGATTTCAGCAGCTTGAAGATGACACTTTGCATGGCACCGTCACTTGCATGGCTTACACCAGGAGGTTTTTTCCAGACAGCACTGGAGGCACTGAAAAAAGAATACCTTGCATCCTTGTGGAGCAGCAGCAAAGTGCTGCAGAGTGTTTCTTCTGGTCACCTGAATTTTTTGCTACTGTGGAGAAGACGGGAAGGGGGAAGGAGGAAGAAGGAGGTGTTTTCGCATACAAGCCTCATCTAGATGCCTAATACAAAGCCCAGGAGTGGACCCAACTAGACAAAAACAAACCATGATTTGTACTGACACAGCTTAGCAGAAGGAAGCTGCTCTGGGGCATTTTGCAAACTATTGAGCTTTTTGTCTGTGCATGCTGTGAGTTTTCATCAGCACAACTACTGAGTGCTGAGCTCAGGTGCAGAGCAGCCTTTCCCACCACTGGCCAAGCAGCCCCACTGGATCAGAAGGGTCAGGGAAATGAAAATAGGTGA
Source organism: Grallaria varia (assembly GCA_013396735.1). Lineage (NCBI taxonomy): Eukaryota > Metazoa > Chordata > Aves > Passeriformes > Formicariidae > Grallaria > Grallaria varia. Next base: position 798,225 of record VWZG01011960.1, read on the forward strand.
AATGGAGAAGGCTCTCATCTTCTTATAAAATTCAGAGCTTGTCAATACCAGAAGAGAAGGAAAGTTGCAAAACATGTTGGCAGGAGCACAACCCAAGTGAAAAATTGGTGCAGCACTGCCAGCTGAATTGTGCTCTTTAATTTTGTGAGCCAGTTTCTGTTCTCACAGGGTGCAAATCTGGACCAACTCTCCTGACTCCAGTGAAGTATTTCAGGATTTATATCTTCTGAGTAGAGCTGAATTTGGCCCTCACTTGTGCAGACTGGAGTTGTACAGTCACTCCACCAACTCCAGTATTTTTAGCAGCAGTTGTCACATCTAATCAAACACAAAATTTAGCAGGATAAAGTGAGAAAAGTGCATGGTTCAGGAGATTTAAAGCCAAAATTCCAAACATTTTATCCAATCCCTATACTGACAGATAAGTAAAGAACTTTGTATATGTATATATGTATTTAAGAGTTATTTGCTGGTATTTTTATGCTGTTAGCCGAATTCCACTTCTGAAGTCTCTAGCAGACACATCCTATACAGAGAAAAGCTCACTAAAGGACTCAAAAGCCCAAACACCAAACCCTCAAAAGTGATATGTTATCTTAAAAGTGAACCATTTACAATATTAATTCATAAACTAACCAGATTAATTTAAGAAGAGAGCAGGGACAGTAATATATAATCTATTTTCTGATGCAGATTCCAACTCACAAATGCTCACAAGTTTTTATAAAGAATCTAGGACTCAAGACCTGACCATATAAATTAACTGATAAAAGAATTAGAAAAAGGGATAACATTAGTAATTCATAAGCAGAACCTTGTATACGCACAGGGAAACAAATTTGGTTCAGTAGGCTTCCCCTTATTGTCTGTTCATTACTGATTATTCCCTCATCTTTATCTTTTAATTCCCCATATCAAATCCTTTCAATTCATCATCATCTGTGGAGATTGGCTGACATATGTTTGCCTAGTCCAATCTGGCCTGAGGCAATATCACAGCTGGAGGTATTTCAAGGAAAAAATGACCTATCCAGAGTGTACTGTCAGTTATTCAAACAATATAAAGTCGGTAATCTTGAAGAACTGATTTTGGGGCGTTGGTCTATTCTTTTTCCATGGTTTTAAGCAAAAGGATTGGAATAAAACAGTAGTTATCCTGTACTTGTTATTTTACTGTGTAACTATCTGGAAATTTATCTTTAGAGTTTGGATACTGTTGTGAGAGTTATTTGTCCAGAAGAAATTCTAAGTCTGTGTTGCAAATAGGGGCATGTGAGTGAGACTGTGATCTGTCATCCAGTTGTTCTTTGGAAAAAAGCTCAAGTTTTGCAATTCCAAAGCAAAGAAGACATATCTGTGAAAGTAGATTGAGGCTTCAAATTAATAGGTAATTCTTTAAGAACTAATTGCAGTTGGAGACCCTCAAGAAGGCAAATTTCAAAAGTGCACTTATTTTTTTCATTGGGTTGTTTCGAAGATCTCGAGGTCTTCAGATTCTTTCTAAAATGGCTGTACACGTGCAGTTGCAGCTTTTCCATGCACACCACCCCCACTCTTACGTGGTTCCACTGGTATTTCTCACTGAGGTTGTACAGCCTGACTCACTCTGCACATGTTAGAGGAAGTCATGCTGCTGACTTCAGTGGCTTTTCGAGAAGCCTTGAGGAACCAAATGAATTCTGCCTTTTCTCCATTTCATTTTGTACTGGTGCTTGAATGGCAGAAATGTGAAACAAGGCAGTCCACTTGGCTACACCTTTGCTGAGTTTAAATGAGGTGGGTGAGCATGCTTTAGCATGTGTTTGAAGAGAAAAAACTTGCAAACAGTCAGTGTCTGTGGGAAAAAAATCTCATAGCAGAACGAAAAGCTTTTGCTGTAAGCTTTTACCTGATAGTTCATTTTTTAAAATCCTTTAAACATCATGGAAAGAATAAAAGTTTAGTAGTTGAAGCGGGGTTAGGGACTGCCGCAGCAGTAACTTATTTCCACTGTAAATCTAACGTGGGTGAAAAAAGCATGGAGAAGGGTGGGTGAAACATGGCACATGTATTATTAGATAAACCCAGGATTTGAGAAAAATAACTTCCAAGAGGATTTACTTGGCTATGTGTCAGACTGGGGAGTATTTCTGTGCTTGAAACAAGCCAGGCTGTTGTGAGAACGACTTGCTTGGTGACAGAGTAGAAGGAGCACTGCCATCCTTGTTTCCCTTTTCCACACTCAGTGACAAGCCACCAACCTCCAGGGGAGCCTTGAACCATCTCATGGTGAATTCAGGGTGCGGATAATGTGCAGGCTCTGCTTTCCAATTCCTTCACTCCATTCTTGCCTGTGTTTCTGCTATGGAAGTGCACAGACGTTTACACAAGGCACATCTCATGTGATGTCCCTTCCCGTGCATCTTGCACTCCCCTCTCGCCAGAATACACGTTGTGTCCTCTCTCTTAAGAGTGACTGATCTGGCCCAAGTCTTCTTTCCCCTGAAATTCCAGTTTCTCACTGTAGCCCTGGCAGACAGCCCCTTCCACATCTGCATCTCTCATCTCCCACCTGGACATCCCAGTTTTGGTCTGCCTCAGGAACCTGTAACCTGGGGGTTCGTTCCCTCTCTGCCCTCTCCCTTACCTCTACTGTTAGTCCAAAGAACATTCATGCAGTACCTTTGGCTGTCCCTCGTAGTCCTAGAGCTGCCAGTGCCAGTTGCCATTTTGCTAGCCTTGAGGGGACCTTTGTAAACATATACCTATTCCACTGGATGCTCCTCCTGGAGCAGTAGCACTTTTAATTGTCCTTTGTAGGAGGTGCCTTTCAGATCCCATCTTGCTGGGATCTCCATGGAGACCCTGCTTCCTTGCTGGCCCATCTCCTTACGGCATTTCTAAGATTGTTGTTAATCTATTGGGTAATTTATTTTCCTTACATATTTAAAGTTGTCTTACCCCCATATATCACTCATAGACAAGTCTGTCAGATGTCTTTGAATGTCCTGTTATCTGAGATTGGTGTTGCACACCAGGGCCTGTAAGGCATGAAATCAGAGCAAGCTGTATGCTCACGCCGTGCTGCATGGCTAATCATTCTCAAATGCTATCGTCAGTTATCTTGGAGGAGTTAAAAAAGAGGAAAAGACTCAAGCAGTCTGTGGCTGATTTAATCTTTAAAATCAGGAGAGACTTTGCAGTGATTAAAGAGCCATTTCCTGACTACATATTGATATGAGTTGCTTCCAAGTCAAATATGAGGGAGACTGACAGGCATTCAGTCTTGGTCTGATTGGCAGGTCTGAGCCCCATGAACAGTGATCTCTTTCCTGCTCTTGTTTAAAGGCATTCTGGGGTGGTCTGTATTCAATACGCAGCCATCTCAAGTAATGGCCCTGGTATTTTCTATTGTAATTGACAAAATCACACACTTTAATTTTCAGCATCCATAAGGACAGGTGGAAAGTTTTGTTCAGAAACTGAAGGCCTCGTGTTGTTTTCCAATAGCTTCCAGAAGCCAGTCACTTTGGGAGCAATTCTGTGTTCTGAGAAATGCCAGAAAAAAATGCATGCTGAAGGATTTCTCCAATATTACTGCAGAGCACTGAGTCCTTTTTAACATAAATCAGCAAGGCAAAGCATTGCAAGCATCAACAACAACGGTTTGATGGGACACTGATCTTTGAAATCTGGAAAGCACCTTTAGAAGCCCTTGATCAACGCTGAGAGGATGCTCGGGAAAAACAGGTTTAGTCCAAGTATTTCTGCAGGGCTACTGGATGATCATGGTTTTGTCATTTAGCCTCTCCGAGGATCAGTTTGCTTCATTTGAAGAAAGGGAGGCTGTGATAGCCACTTTTTCCATAAAGGATTTTGGGATACTCTTCAAGTTTGCGAAAGATATCTTGCAATATGGTGCCCAAAGTAACAGAAAACTAGACTGAGTCAGTTCTCTCTTCCAGTTCTGCATTCCTGAGGATGTAGAAAGGTCTGTGTGAACTCAGTGTTTTTATTAAGGATGGCCTGGATTATGAATTTACAATAGATAATCATGTACAAATGGCCTTCCATTTTTAGCTTCCCCTCCCTTCAGAGACTTCCTCCCTGCACTGACATAGATTTCCCGGTAACTTCAGTGTGGCTTTAGGCAGAGACAGAGTACTTCTGCTCCGGCAGACTTAGTGCTGAAACCTCTTCGGTTGCAATTGTTCACACAGTCCTGTGCTTTCCTCAGAAATCAAGTCACTCCTACTCCCATTCCTGTATCCCATATCCTCTCCCATTGGAGATCCCAATATCCTAACAAATCATTACATTCACTAAGATATCCAGCATACTCAGGCAAAACAGCTTTAGGGATTTTGTCCGGTTTATTGTTTTGTTTTGTTGGGTTTTTTTCTCATCCAGATCTGATACCAGAGACAGAAAGGAATTTTGCTGTCCCGATCATTCTCTTGCAGTTATTTACATTTTGTTCTATTGCTAACAGCTAATCAATTCAAAACAAAACCAAATACTTCTCCAACCTCAAATACAAACAGTTTGCGTGTGCTTTTTTTTTAATATGAAAAATAGCTGATAGTTATAATCCCAAGCAAAAAGAAAGTTTGCTGCAGAGAACTAAAAATGTACAAAAATACAAAAGAGAAAAGGGATTCAGGAAGACAAAAAAGGGCTTCAGGGAATCACTGTGCTATTTGCAAAGCAAAATTGCCGTTTCTGTAAACAATTATTTAATTGTTGATATGAATTTAGCATGGTGATAAAATTTTTTCCTGGCTCTGACAGACATTCTCTAGTGGAAAGAAATAAATCTGGGGAGTTTGAATTATGTGCAATTGGATCACTGATTTGCGCTAACTTCAGCATCGGTTGGATCTCATTGTACTTTCTGATATATTTTTATATATGAAAATGCAACTTGAAAAGTATTAAAACTGATTAAATGTGACATCACTCAACATAATGCTAATATAAAAGGCAATTCCAGATTGTGGGGCATACCTCTTGAGCGCTTGCTGTTCTCATGGAGGCTGGAAAATGTGCTTGTGTCTCAGAAAGGTCTTTTGCTACCTGCCAGCTATGAAACTATGTCACAAGCTATAATTTATCCAAGTGTTAGACAAAACCTGAAACATACTCAGCAGGCAGAAGTAACCTGGATTATCATACATGGCAAATTAAAGTTGATCTTTTTGATATGTTTGTGGGAGTATAAAATTCTAAAGTTATTAGTGAGGCAAATGCAGAAGAGCAGCCTTTGTTTGCAGAGTATGAACGGTGAAGTGCTGAGTGCCCCTGAACTCCAGTATGCAAACTGGAGTCGGAGAAGCAAAATCTTTAATTAGAAGACCTCATCATTTAAATAGGATGTATTGTTTCCATTCAACTGGGAGAAGAAGAGCCACAGTGGTGTTAGTTTACCCAGCTTAGAGCTGTGATGAACATGAGCGTGGAGGTAAGGAGCACATTCCCAGGTTGCAGGATGCCTGAAGCAGAAATCCCTCTGGTTTCTTGGGGATAGGACTTCTCCTTGATCTTCCTTTATTTTCCTCTCCTCCATCCTAGCCACTAGGATTTCTTCCTCATTTGGTTCAGCAGATGTTGCTTGCCTTGTGCAAGAAGATGTTGTCTTAAAAAAATTTCAGAGGAAAGTTCAGCCTGTGGCTTGTTACTGCCATTATTTATTTTGAACAGGATCCAAGATTATAAGGCACATGGACAATCAGGCTATGGATAAAATGATTAGGATAGGGCTGACTCAGACCTGTTAGTCTGGCAAGGACTCAGCAGTGTATATTCCAGAAAGTGAACTCCCTAGAAGTAATTTGCCTTATCAGAAGCTTTTATAATTCTGTGTGAGATGATAGCGGATGGAAATAATCCTGCTTGGATCAAGGGTATAATTTTTTTCCCCCATTTTCGTATTTCCAGAGGTGACAACTGTAGTCATACCTGTGCACAATGCTTTTATTTCTATCCAATCTTATATTTATGTCCTACACGTTTCTTGCTAGAGGAGCTAAATAAACAATTCACATTTATCTAACTATGGGAGCCTAAGAGAAAATCTGTCACTGCTGCTCTGAGTTCCTCTTCGTGATGATGTGCGAAAAGATGTAACAATCTGATTTCCTTAGCTAGTTATATTCCAGTTCTTTTCAGTTCTCATTGCTTTGACTTTCAGCTCAGGAAAAAAGTAAAACTGGAGGTAAATTTTGTAAGAATAATCTGAATTTACCTGAATGAACTGAGCACATAATATATGCAAAAGTGTTAACCTGTTAAAGAAGAGCTCCTTTTTGGGGGGATTTATTTCAACATGTTAATGGCATGTTGCAAACAGTGTGCAACAAAATAAATGCATCTCAAAACAACTTAATTTATGTTTATGCTGTTATGTATTTCTTTTCAATATTGAAAGGGAATTTCTAAGTTATGAGAAGCAGAAAGGGAGACTGAAAAAACAATTAAGACTGAGGAGAGCTACTTTATTATCTATGTCTGCTTTTTCTGGGCGGCATCCAGGAATTAAATTATTATTTATCCACCACAATATATCACAGTAAAAAAAAACCCTCAACCCAAACCAAAACAAAAAACACCCACCAAAACCAACCATGCTTTGTTTCCAGAAGAGTTTAACACTGATAGCTATCTTGAAGGGAAAGGAAAAACAATAATAAAGCCTTGCATTTATTTAATTTACTAGTACATTCAGTTTTGCCTTGATTTGCTCCTAAAAAATGTGTGCAAGGAGTGTTTTGTCTAAAAGCAACTTATTAAGAGAAAATCTGAAAAAAATAAGTGTGGTGGAAATAGTCTTTGTGCTGCTTCAATGATGAAGACACTTCATCACATTTTTAACAGACATTTTTCCTGAAATTGCTTTGAAACAACTATTTTCTTACTCTGAAAATAAAATTCTCTTCAGACCTACAAAATTAATTTCAGAGATTACAGAATATTAAGAATGTGCCTAGTAAGTATTCAGAGAATAAAAAATGGTCCATATTTAGAGAAAAATAAATTAGAAAAGTAATCTTAAATCTGCATGGGAAAGTGATTTTATCCTTAGCTTTCAAAAAAGCACAAGCATAAACTGTGAGATTTTATTGAAATTACTATCCCATTCATAAGTGTCTGCAAAACTGTTTTTTAAAGGGAAAAATTAACTTCGACAGTAGGAAAAAGAATTCCTTTCTTGATTATTCGATGTGCGCTGGATGAATAAAGTATCGAGAAGAATGTGGCTCCTATGTTAATGGGAATTGCATATAACCTTATCAGAATATTGTGGTTAATGAGGTAGAGCCATACTCTTTCTTTCTTTACCCTGAGGACTTTTCTACTCAAAACCAGATGGGCATTAGAAAGAAGCTCTTGATCAAGAACGGTGTATGAATTTGTAGGAGTTCTCTGCATGAGAAGAGGTCTGCTCACAGAGGGAAATTATATTCCTCTTTGTCCTGAGCAGAGAAGTCAGTGGATGGCAGGGGGTCACCTCTCTGGTCACCCCGTGGTGTGTCCTGCAGAGCTCCATCCATCCAGCACACTGGCATTGCACGTTCTCACAGCGAAGCAAAGCAATGGACTGTCTTCTGTAAAAGACCTCTTATATGAAGAAAAAGAAAGTGGTAGTGAAGACCTTCAACAAGTTAAGAGCTGCAGGCAGAGGAGTTGAAAGGATTTTGGGGCTCTTTCAATTCTTGACATAATATGGACACTTCAGTGCACTTGCGAATTCATGCTACTGCATGAAGGGCTAAAAAGCCTCTCTGTTAAAGCAGAACCTGCACAGGCTTCAGCATATGCTTGAACATGAAATAAAAAGAATTATCAGGAAGAGGTTGAGAGAGCTGAGACTGTTCAGTTTGGAGAAGAGCAGGTTCAGGGGGTCTTATCATTATACATAAATAACTGAATAACAAGAAGTGTAGCCAGTCCTCATCAGTGCCCAGTGAGAGAATGAGAGAGCACATATGGAAATACAAGAAACTTTGCTTAAACGGGAGAAAACACCTTTTTACTCTGAGAGTGGTCAAACACTGGAACTGGTTGCCCAGCACAATTGTGGAGACTCCATCACTAGAGAAATTCAAAGGACATCTGGACACGGCTCTAAGCAACGTGATCCAGGCAATCCTGCTTTCAGCAGGGCAGTTGGGCTAGATGATGTCCAGATGTCCCTTCCAAACACAGCCATTCAATGATTCTGTGACTCTGTGGGGCGATGGAGGACTGTGTTCAGTGGAAATTTCCCCATAAATTCCATTCAGAAAAGGATCAGACAGGTAACCTGAGGTGTTAAGCTTCTTCACTTTTCAGAGCTGTTCCTCAAACCATCCCTCAATGTGGGCCCATGCTCAGTTTCACAAGTCAGTTGCTATCAAACTTTGCTTTTCCAAAAATCAGTCCAAAATGAGCTTTGCCATGGTCATTCCCCACCCCCCCCCCCTCTTTT
>VWZG01011960.1:806700-911802 GCA_013396735.1 Grallaria varia
TTTGGTCTTTTCCCCCTTCTCAGTTTGACTGTGAAAATTTTACTTGACAGCTAACAGTCTTTGACACACACTGATTTATCTACAAGACAGCCTTGTGGTTCAGAGATGTGAGATTCATCTTTACAACAGGTATCCAGCTGAACCGGGGACCTGCAATGCGCATTGTGTTAGGGGTCTTCACACCTGATTATCCCCTTACTAACCTTAAATCATTCCAGTTGCCTACAGGGGTGAAGCTCCACTGCAATTCCTGCTCTTTCCCCCCTTTCAAATTCTTAGCTCACAGGCAGCTGCTTTCGAGGTCAGAATAAAAGCAGGAGTTCAGAGGATTTTCGTGTTGTTGAAGTGAGCTACCACTTAGCTGAAGTGAACTGTAATTTTTCTTCCAGTGTGACAGTGACAAATGGTGTTTAAAACATTAGAAGTGCTTTGTAGTAGGTTATTCAGAATTCAAGTTTAGTGCTGATTGACTTGATTTTCCTTGGGTTGCATTGTACCTACAGTAAGAGTGCTTGAGGACATTTATCTATGCTGCCATTTAGGAACTATCAATCTAAATAAAGCCTATGAATGCAAATTGAACCTAAGAATGAGGATCTTTTGCAATGCCAATTTGTCTGAGAATGCCAAGAAAACTTCCAATAAAAAAGAAAGAGCAAACTACATTTCTTCAGTAACAAAATATTTAATATATTATTACCAGTATTCTTCAGGTTTTCCTTTCCTCGGGTTAGGCACCTTTCTCAGTAGGTACCTCAACTATTTCTCTTTCTTTCTCTATTGTTCACATTTCAGAAGCTTGAAGGGAAAAGAAAGACTGCTTTTACCTGCACTGTTAACAATCTGCAAGGAGTATGTAATCATATGCAGTGCTGCTGAAGGAAATATCCAGAGCTCTTCAAAGTCATCTAATTATCCATGTACCTACTACAGGACTTAGTGCCCCATACTGATTTATCCACGGGTCTCAAAGCCGGGCTGGAAAGACCACCTCTGAGGGGTGAAATGGAGGTTCAGCCTTTCGGGCTGTTCCTACTTAGCCCCACAGCCAGGACAACTAATGAATGCCAAATGTGGTGTTGTGGAATTAGTCTACCAGGATTTAGCCGAAGACTGCCAATTTGTCTCACACAGGCCAGCAAGTAGCCAGATAACAATCTGAGGTAGTAACTTTGGGGTAAAATACTGGCCACTTCAAAGGCATTAAGATTTGTGGCCGTTGACACTGTGACTGTGATTTCTCCGCGGTTGCAGATGACTGGTTCAGATCTTAGCTGCCTGTTGATGGATTTAAACTGCCTTCTGAGTCCTCTAGACTTTGCCTCTCCTTGCGCTCACTCCCCTCACCTCGCTCCTGTAGTTTGTCTTCAGCGTTGGTCACCAACCACAAGGTTTATACATAAAAAGCACTAATCTCTTCCCTATCTTTCCCGTTCCCAGTGAAAGCTGTTTTTACTCAAGCTGTTGTTGGTGCTCTGGATGACATTGTGCAGCACACGAGGAGCGCTGGCGGGGGGAGCGCAGCAGGGAGGCCAGGCTGTCGCAGAGGTTAAGAAAACAGCTTCCAAGGGGCACCCAGCCTCTGCCTTCCCCTCGTCTTCTCCGTCGTTTTCTCTCCATGTGTGTGTGTAATCCTGTGTGCGCTTGGAGAACATTATTTTTTTCCACTTTCCTGCTAGGTCTCTTAAATGTACCCTCGGGCACATTTGTTGTGTTACAGCGCCCTAAAAGTTTCATTTCTGGTTTTTTTTTTTTTTTTTTTTTTTTAAAAACGCAAATTCCATGTTTTCAGGGTCCTTCAGACATGAATTAGCACTATCTGAAATGGGAGGTTCTAAGAAGTTTAAATTATTCTATCACTCATGAGGAACTATGTTGTTAGTGTTACTGTTCTCCATTTCATTTAAAAAAGTGAGGAAAACACAATTCAAATGTCTGCAGACTCAGCCTAATAAAAATGATAGATTAGATGTCAAACTGCTCCACTCCCACCCAGCCCCTCCTTTCTCCAGTCTTCCCTACTGCTGTTCGAAAAGGAGTCATGCAATAGCTTCCTTGCTGCTGTTGGCTTTTGGAAATAGCCAGCTGATTCTGGTAGCTCAGGGATTAGTCTATTTTGCTTGCACTAAGTGAGCAACGCTGTGTAAAAACCTGCCCTGCCTTAATAATTTAGCTCTTAATGCTTCACTGGGGTTTACCAGCCCACCTTGGCCGGGGATCAGATTTGAGATTAACCTCTGTGTTCTACCACCATCTGAACAGTACAGAGGTTCACAAACCTCGCAGAATGTTTCTGTGATTATGAGAAGGTGGTTTTGCAGAATGAGCTGATGAAAAGAAACCAAAATGGAGAACTTGCAGGCTGGTATTTTGCACTAGGAATCAGATTAAGTTCAAGCTGAATGCTGATGTATTTTACAGGCACCTTCAGAATATAGCAATAATTGCAAATATTATAAAAGGAAATGATCTGAATACTTGAAAGAAATATCAATAGAGTTAATGTTTCTAACTGGATTACATTAAAATTAATAGGTCCAGTGTCTGCCTCAAGAGTTACTCAGACTAGTAGATGGTGCTGAGGAACATTTCCAGGTGCTGAGATTGCAATTTCTGTGCATTTAAAGGGTCACGAGAGACCCTGGTATGGTTTGGGCTGGCGCCAGGTGACACCCTGCACACAGCTCACAATTCCTGGGGGCAGTTTAGGAGCTTGCACAAGCCTTTCCCAGCAAGCAGTTTGGATATGACCACCCTATTTAAGGGAGTAAAACAGCTCAGTAATACAGATGCAGGGTGCTCCCTGCCAGCTGGCTGCAGCCCCAGAGAATGGCACTGGGCACATTTAATTTATTAATATGGACATAGCCAAAGAGGCCCAGAGGAATTTTGCCATGAGTTTGAAAGGAACCAGCATTTGGCCAGTGTTGTGCAAGCATCACTTCCAATCTGTAGCTCTTAAAGCACTTTACTAAAGGGACTAAGAGCTAGTCTCAGTTTACACAAGGAGAGTCAGATTTGGAGAGGCTGAATGGCTTGAATAGATCACAGATTTCATCTGTGGCAAAGAAAGGGAGAAATTCCTGTATCAGCACAACTTCAGGTCTTATTATCAAACCCATTCTAAGCTGTCACCTTGATGTGAACCCTTCAGTCTCATGGCTGAACTTCAGTATGTCCCCAGCAATCAGGCTGCTCTTCCCCCTTTCTGTGCCTACAGCCCAGCCTGTTCACCGTCTCACCACTGTACGCTTGAAATCGTTCTGAATTTTAATGTGTGAGAACTCCCTTTTCCTGTATATTGGCCAGATTGTTACTTACCATGCTACTTACCATCTGTTTGTATTTTCTTTACGTGTGAACCTGCTGTAAAAATTATCTTAGTGAAATTTGGAAGAACCCACTGTTGCCGTTATTTAGTGAGCCAAAGAAATGAAAGACAGATCATCAAAATTGAAGTTGTCATCCCTGCAGTTTTTGACACTGACAGCCTTTTATTTTATTTTACTTTTTTTTTTTTAATTCTCTGCTGCATTTTTTACTTTATTTTAAATGCAAAATAGCCATCAACAGCCCAGATCTTCTGATTTACAGCTGCTTCTTTGGCCAAAAGGCGTCTCCCCCTGACTACATATCTTTCCTCTTGGGCCACTTGTGATCCAGCAGCCAGGATGGTTTGAAAATGCTGAGTCAGTATCCTTGTGCTTTTTATTTGCCACTGTCATGAAGTAGCTTGCCTTCTTTCATTTGGGTGGAGCCCTAACAATCTCCCAGACCTCTCTCTGAGAAAAAGGGGGATTTATAAGGAAAACAAAACATGCAAAAACAGGGACATTTCAGGGGCTCATGACTGACATAAAGAGGAGGGGTGCAAGGCATTTTCCAGAATAAAAAGACTCATGAAACAACGCAGTACCCACTGCTGGTGCTCTGCCTGGAGGGAGGGTGGGACAGGGGGGCTAATGCCCATGGCTGCCATAACCTCTGCTTCCTGAATAAATTTGGGAAAAATAATGTCTGTCGTGGCTGTTTCATCCTCCTCACCAAAAATCCCCACCAACAAACACCCCTCTCCCCAGCCCAACCAGCCTTCCTAAAAGATATATAAAAAAGAGTGTAATGTTTTAACCCGAGTAGGCAGCTCAGCCCCACACAGCCACTTTTTCAGTCTTCCTCCCAGCAGGATGAGGGAGAGAGTCAGAAGGGTAAACTGGCAAGGCAAAAGCAACTTGCACAAGCAGACCAAAACAAGGAATTAATTCACTACTTCCCATTGGCAGGCAGCTGTTCAGACATTCTCAAGAAGGCAAAGCTTGGGTAGATGAACACCACCCCTCTGAATGACCTCTCCTCATTTTTCCCTCACTTTTTACTGATAAGCAGGGTGTCATATGATTTGGTATATCCCTTGGGTCAGTTGTAGTCAACTGTCCCACCTCTGTCCCCTCCCAACTCATTGTGCATCCTCACTGGTGGGGCAAAAAAGGCACTGATGCTTTGCAAGCACTGATCAACAAGAACAAAAATATCTCTGTGTTTTCAATACTGTTTCTGGCACAAATCCAAAACACAGCACCGTATAATCTACTGTGAAGAAAATTAAGTCTATCCCAGCCAAAACCAGTACAAGGAGGGTAATGAAGAAATTAGAGAATTAAAAATAGAAATGAAAGGAAGAGAACACAGGGGGCAGGTAAGTTTATGGGACAGTAAGATGTACAACAAATTGCCCAACTGAGTCAAATTCACTTTAAGGTTAAGACCTTATTAATGTTTCTGTGTATCAGTGTATGTGCTCATTAGGTATCCTAGTGCCTTATAGTGGCCAGTGAAGGCAGTGGCAAGTAGAGTGACCCAGCTGGGCAGTTGGTGGTGGCTTTACTCAGTTACCCAAAGAGTAATTTTGAGATGTTTCAGAGAATCCAAGACATACAGGAGCAGCTGACAGATATGGTACAGAGCCTATAGGAGATCTGTGTGGGATTTATGTCCCTTTGGAGTGACAGTTAAAGGACAAATACGTAAACTTGAGACATGCTATGTGTTGCTGAACAGCTATTGCTTGTGATACTAACTAGGCTAAATACGTTTAACAGTTTTTACGCAGCGAGCACCCCACTGACAGTCACTGTCAACAGTCTGGAGAGCAAGATTTTAATTAAAAATAATATTGGTAATTTGGAAATGGCCTCAACTTGCACCAGACGATGTTTAGATTAGCTATTAGGAAAAATTTCTTCACTGAAAGGGTGGTCAGGGTTTGGAATAGGCTGCCCAGGGAAGTGGTAGAATCATCATACCTGGCAGGATGTGGATTGCATGTGGATGTGGCACTTGGGGATATATTTTAGTGGTGTACACGGTGGTGCTGGGTTCAACAGCTGCACTCAATGTTCTTAGACGTATTTCCTAACCTTAATGATTCTACAATTCTATGACATAAGTTGAAGAAAACAATATAACCCCCGCATGCAATTTAACAGGAAGAAATGAGCTTAGTTTAGAATAGTCTGTTGCGTAGACATCAAATAGGGCATAGTTGCCTAAATAGGACCTTTGCAGTAAAATTGGGAGGGGATGGTGGGTGGAGGGCAGCCCTGGACTCTACAGGGGTTCTCAAGCTGCACATTCATTAATGCGGTGCTATTGTGAGATCAGCATGCTGGGAAGTGTGAACTAAAGGCTGCAGTGGAGATGTTGTAGTCCATTACTGCCAACACCCTGGCAGGAACTATATCCAGTACAAGAAGGGTATGGGCTAGTAAAAAAAAGAGTGTAAAAAGCAGAAACAAAAATTCTTCAAAATCGAGAAAACATGGTTTATCAGGAAAGGTTGTATCATCTACAGTTGTTAAAGCAGAGAAGAGATAACCAAGGGGACATGAATTATACATAAGACTGACATAAAGAATGGGAAATTTTGATTTTTTGTGCTAATGGTAAGCAGGAAAAGAATGGGGCTATATCATAGAAATGATTCGTCTTATGGATTTTTTTCCTGATATGCAAAGAACACTGAAAAACTGGGGGAAAAAAAGAAGGATCACTTACAAGGTTGTGGGAGTCCCTGTTACTGGAACTATAAGAGAAAAGAAATTGCCAGAAATGGAAAAAACAAAGGTATTCAGGGCAGACAAATGGAAGGATGAAGGGTTACTTCCCCCACTGTCATACTGCCAACCGCAGATATTTCTTAATAGCCCAGATTCTCAGATGGCAAAACCAATACAGGCCATGATGGAGGGTTTCAGTGATGGGGGCTACAGCCCTGTCTTGTCCTGCTCTGTATCATTAGCAGAAAATCTGAGATCAAGATTAGCAATTCATAGCAATGAGATTTTACATGCTAGTACAAAATTTTGATCTCTGACAAGGGTGCTAATTATATTGAGGACAACACATGAAAGATTTTACTAACAGTAATGTTGATAATGATGCATTACAGACAAGATGTATCAGTCAGAAAGACCTTTGCTCTCTAGAATCTGTCTTTGTTAGAACATTGACACATTCAGTTTCCATTTCAGGGCTGACCTTGACTCTGCTGAGCCTTTTCTCCCTCTGATTGAAATCCAGTATGATCAGATATTGACACAAGTTGTTCTTCTCACATCCTTCTCTCCCACCCTCGAACACCACAAATGGCATGTGGATGCAGAGAAATCAAAGAAGTGAAATATATTGCTGGTAAGTTTTGCTCTTCAACTGTTGAAGCAATTGAATGATCCTCATTTTACAGACCTCTTGCCCTCTTAAATCCTGTTTTACAGATGGGTTCATGTGCATAAAGTGCCCATATTCCAATTTAATGGGGAGTTTATTCTGAAAAAAACCCTGAGCTTTAATGGTATAAATATTTTGCCTGCTTAACCTAGTAAATAAGATAAATAAATAAGTTAATGACTAGAGCACCAGACTCAGACTCAGGAGGACTCTTTTCTACTCCCATCTCTGTCATCAGTCATAAGACTTTGAAAAAATTATTTTTCTCATGATGCCTCAGTTTCCGTATGTAGAAGAGGCATGGGTCTCTGATGAAAAGTGTACTTAACAGGCTGGTATTAGTATTCTTCTCGATTCTCTTCAGCAGTGTTCTGTTTGAAACATCCTGTCAACAATAATTCCAGCAGTGTCATCATCACTGTTTTCAGCAGACTCTGGAAATATCAGTGATTCCCTTGTCTAGTTCTTATTTACCTTTTACAGATGTTAGTGGTTCAGCTGTGTATAGTCTGTGAACATGTGTAAAGGCATTTAGGCTTCTCTTAAAAAATCTGCATTAATATTTAACTCAAACTGTAGGGGGTTTTTGGTGGGGTTTTTTTGGTTTTGTTTTTTTTGGGTTTTGGGGTTTTTTTTGTTTGTTTGGTTTTTTTTTTTCTTTTTCTTCTCTGTAATATAACTGTGATGTAAAAACTCTGGAAGAAGATATGCTTTCTAATCATCACACCTCAGTTTCTCCTCTGGAAGAAGATACACTTTCTAACCATCACACCTCAGTTTCTTTTCACAGTTTTGGTGAGGTGAAGAAGCTCTCAGTGGGATTTTCAGAAATTTTTCTGGCAGTAACGATGGAAATTGAATTTTACCAAAAAAACCTGGAGGGAATGTTTCTCAGTGGAAGTAGGAGGCATATCCCAGGGTGTGTTTCGTTTTTAGTACTTTGAAACGGGAAGTGATGCGCAGAGCCCACATTTTTGCAGGCAGAGCAGAAATCAGTAATTCTGGCTCTGAGTGAGGTTGTGATACCTAAACTGGGGACCAAGCTGTTCTCTCAGGCAAATTGTAAATATGCGGGATGTTTCAAAGCTGTTTGATCCACTCTGGCACATATCAATGCGGGGAACTCAACTTTTCACAACAGCAGCCCTACCAAGGTCTTGAAATAGAAATCTTGCAACCCATCGAATTTAAAGTTGCCTTGGGAGATTTGATTTTTGAGAACAGTTTTCTGTATTTGAAACTGTCCAGTGGCAGCAGGCTGTTTGAAGGAAACAACAACGACCACCAAAAAAAAGCCCAAACCAAACAAACCCTCCCAAATAACAACAAAAACTCCAGCAAATACAGAATGCAAGCATAGAATCATTAAGGTTGGAAAATATCTCTAAGATAATTGAATTCAACCGTTAATCTAGCCCTGATAGTCCAAATATCAACCATACAGATACAGAAATGGGAATATAAGATAAATGAAGAAATTCTTTCTTTTTACTCAGAATCTGTGGAGTATCCATTGAAAGTCTGTGGCGAGTTCGGGCCGCCTTTAAGGGAGATGAGGTGCTGGTAGAGAAAGTCCTGAGGGTAACAGTGGGGTAAGTAGAGTGTTGGAAGCCCATATGACTGAAAACCTGTGTTTAGTGTTTGTCTTAACACTGAGAAGAGATGCCTCAGAAGACCCATGAAAATGGATTACAGATACTTATAAAATTACTGCAAGAAAAACAGAATAAACTCTTTTTCATGTCATTGAGGCTAGCACAAGGAATAATGAGCTTAAATTAAACCTAGTAAATTTTAATGTAAAGGTGTTACCTACAGAGATATTAAACCCTGGGGTTGCTGAGCAATTGAAGGACAATTAAAAATGCAACTATTTATAATGACAGATTTTGAACTTTATCAGCACTGGACAAGGAGGAGGACTAAAGCATCTCTTGAGGTTTCTTCCGAGGGATTTGCCATGATTCATGTACATAGACATACTTGATTCATACTCTTTTTTTTTTTCTGCTCAGAGGGAGGTCTCCTCTGTCGCTGAATATTTCTGCTTTAGCACAAACACTGTAATGAGTCCTGATGAACATCAGGTTTTTTTTGGTTTTGTTTTAATTTTAAACATTTCTCCAACTTTAATTTCCATTTGATTGCTGCACTCGGATTGCTTGCTGATGTGATATCACCACTTCGTGCCTTTGGTTTTCTCCCTTCCCCTCCTGTGTCCAGCGTCCTGACCGTCCCTTCTCCCCACAGCTGTTACTTAACCCTCCACTCTGAATAGTTACTCTCAGAATGGAAAAGTAAGATACTTTCCATGTCCATCAGTTTGTTGACCTTGGAACTTCTAAAACTGAGTTTGCCACACAGATCTGGTTTTAAAGCACCTGACAGAATCAAGTGCAGAGCTACTGGAGGAAGAGACCTCTTCTTACCCTGCAATTTACCAAAGTCACTGCTGTCAAAAGTGAAGAAGATGGATTCTGCTTTCTGGCCAGAAGTTCTGCTCAATCACTTAGCCTTTTGGGAAGCCAAGATCCACAACATATTCTGGCCTCCAGATTACTGGTCAAGGTGGGCCCTGGTAAGTGTTCAGTGCTAAACAGACTAAATGATGACTTCCTTTACCAATACAGAGCCTCTGCTCTGCAGAACTTGCAAATTTACCATAATGTAAACATCCTTCCATCATAAGAGAAACAGATGTCTTTCTCTTAGTTATGTTGTTACGTCTGCAGGTGCCAAAAGCATCACACATACTATTTGCTCTCTGCCTGAAATAGCAGTGGCAAACTTTAGACAGTTTGGTGAAAATTCTGTTATGGCTGGATGGGAGCTGAACTTCTGTGACCTCAATAAATTGTGAGAAAGGAGCTGTAAAGATATATATATTTCTTTTTAATTTGAAATTGTCAAAATCTGCAGAAATCTGGTATAAAATTACTTGTCCACTTTCAGTTATATATCATCTCCAGGCTATAAGAGACCAGCTCAGTAGAAGAAAATTTTGAACTGTAAATTACTAACCCTGCTCATAAAAGGGTGGTTCCATGCATCCAAATCCTGTGTTTTAATTCTTATTCAATTCCAGAAATCAAGAATTAGGGTTTTGTTGAGAAATTACATTTCTTGCATGGACTGGGACACAAATCATCTTTTTGTTTAGGGAACAGAGACTATAACAAGTAGGGAAGTACCTATATACACAATATAGGTTCTGCCTTATATCATGAGGTGAAGAGGAAAATTAAATAAAGGGTATGAAATACATCCATTTCAAAAAAGTGTCATTAAGCTTCCCAATAAAGTCTGAGGTTGGACCCAAGAGATGTTCAAAGTGGCAAAAGACCTAAGGGAAAAACTCTTGTCTCCTGAATATGGTAGCAGCTGGTTCATTTGTTTATGAGACACAAATGCTACCCCT
Organism: Grallaria varia; assembly: GCA_013396735.1. Classification (NCBI taxonomy): domain Eukaryota; kingdom Metazoa; phylum Chordata; class Aves; order Passeriformes; family Formicariidae; genus Grallaria; species Grallaria varia. The sequence goes on from VWZG01011960.1 coordinate 816,842, forward strand.
ATATAAAAGCTGACCCCCATGTAGATTCTAAAGAGAGCTAGGTCCAAATGTCCACATCTCAGTTTGCATATATTTTTTTAAAAATTAAAATTCCAGTTTTATTAAAAAAACTCAAGCAGCTAGTCATTTATATTCCTGTGCTGCATTTTCTAAAAATATCTTCTTTAATAATCAGATATTGCAGTGGTGGGTTAGAAATACAACACCTCTAAGGCTTTGGGCAATTATTTGTCTCTTGCTACTGCTGGTTCTGCTATTCTGAGCTGAAGACTACATCAGAAAAACCTAAAATAAATGTGTACCTGAAATGAATATACCCTACCTTGCAACAGCTTGCCAAAAGACAGTTGCAAAGTCATTAATTTTGTGATTGGTTATTCTGACATTATTTGTGTGACTTTCTATCATGTGAGATGACATCTAAAGAGCTAAGGATTCTTATGAGACAAAGCCAAATGTTATGAGTTAATTAGTACCAAAATGTGAATGAAAGACAGTCCACTCAACCACGTTAGGCTTTAAAAAAGAAGGAAAGAGATTTATCATTTTGAAAGTTGCTAATTGTGCCTGTTTCTCTGTTTGGAGAAGGGAGTCTGTAGGTCTGGGCCAGTTGCCCTTGGGGACCTATCTATTAACTCACTGTCACCTTCTCTTGAGATACCATCATCTTGTAATGCTGAGCAATAAAATTTGTAATTGCAAGTCTTTTGAAGCCCATAGCTAAAGGACGCTAACACAGTTTGTTTACACTGAAGGAATTCACAAGAAAAACTTAAGTAATTAGATGAAGATAATAGGTAGGTACCAAGAATAAGCCATGCCAAATATACACTTGTGTTGCAACCAGGCTTCTATTTAGCTTTGTTTTACAGTAGAAAAAGTGCAGAATGAAAATAACTCCAAAAAGGATTTTTTTTTAAAAAATCTATTAAATTAGAGAACTATTTACTCCAGAAGCATCAGCTCATCTTGGAATTACTAAACATTTTAACTGCAGCTACACTAATTTATGAGTCGAGTTTCATTTCCATGAGCTGTTTACTCTTTGTCCAGCTAGCTAAATTATCACTGAGGTGATAATTTATGGAATTGATGCCCATTTGGCTAAAAGTAGAACTTGTTTTAGGTAAGTTTCTGTTTTATTCATAATTTGTTTCCCAAATATACATACGGGCTCTGAATAAAGAAAGTTGCTTTACTCCAAGTCTCAATTTGCATGTGGCTTGCAATGGTTCAGCTGACATGAAGGATGCCTGCAGTGCACCTTGCTAGTTTTCTGAACTGATGTCATGATAGACTTAGCTGCATCAGTTAATGTGAAGAAATCAATGTGAAGAAAAAGTCGTCTTGAATGACTGAAGTGTTTTCATTCTGTTTATTGAGGTTTAATATATGGTCTGAATCATCACTCTGCTTCTTTGACCAGCTTTGTGTCTGATCGGATCAAATCTCTGTAGTGCACTGCCTTGCATTCCTGGTTCCAGATTTAACCACATCAGGTCCATCATTAGCTGTTCTACCCTATTTACAGCAGGAAAACTGGTGCAATACCATCAGATGTTTTTTTGGCCCAAAGAAAATTAATACTGCCAGGCCAGAACAGCGATGCTGGTTGGCAGTGGGACAGCTCTTACACTGCTCCAGGTAGTCCACATTCATACAAGGCATGGTCCATTGGCTACATCAGCACCAGTAAGCAGTGCTGTGGCCGATTATATGACTCTGAGATTAAGTGACTCAGTTTGACTACGTTCATACCATTAAACACTCATCTTTCCAACAGGGATCCTGCATTCAAATTCCTCCCTTGAGAATGGTCTCTGTACTGTGCTAAATACTCAGTGATGCTTGGAAATTACTTGCAAGGACCCTTTAAGCAAAGTAATGGTACAGACAACTGAGTTCCAGTGCCTGGGATCACTGTCATGTACCATCATGGGTACAATCGTTATCCTTGTTCCAGTCACAGGAGCTCCAGAGGAAGCAGAGGACGTAGTGCTGAGGACCTGCATGTGGGAGCCCTGCTAAGTTCTTCAGAGTGCTTTTATATAACGGTTGTGACAGCGCCTTGCAGAGGTGACAGTGATTATGCCACCAGCCTCCCTTACCTTTTGTGCTCTTCAGCTCTGAGAGCTAAATTGTGGCTGTCTAAGTGTGAGAGTTTCAAAAGACATGTAGGACTGGAGAGCTGCCAGACAGGGTCTGGACTAATGCTAGGCTTATGCAAGAGCCCTGGAGACTGACGTAGGACTAAGCCCTGTAAAGCTGCTGTATCACCTGGTCTCCCCTAAAAGCTTGCTAGAATAAGCCTTTCAATTGCATTCATCAGTTGGAATGGGGTTTTGTTCTGTGTGACGTTTTCAGAAGTTGGTTCTGTGTTTCTTTTAGCCCACAGGAAATTTTGATAGCATCCTAAATAAATATCTATAATTTAACCCCTGACATTAACATTAATTTGTGTGTTTTGAAATGAAACTGGGTTAATATGTCACTCACTGTTTGTTTTCCTCATATTACTGTTTTAACCTCTGAGATAAAGATGCTTCCTTCAAGAATTTGCCCTTGCCCCACTGAGAAGCATTTTGCTTCCAAACAGTGCTATTGATGAAATGATTTCTGACATCTAATGGCTTTTCTGATAAAGAAAAAACACCTTTGAAATACTGAGTTTAATGGTAGATGACTACATAGTCTGACAGCAGTATTTATGGGCAGCACTACATGAAAGTTAAACTGGCATTTTTATGCCCATTCCCTTGGCCAGATGCTTGGCAAGACCAGATGTTGCTCTTGTTTTCTTCCAGCATCACCTACAACAGAATGAAACATAAAATATACCCGCTCAAGCCACTGGAAATTGCTGCCTTTGCCTCCTGAAGGCCTGGAGTTTGTTCACAATTACTGATCCACCAAGTCCTACTCTGCTGATTAGTGCTTGGCTTGGCAAGATATTGCTTGCCTTCCAGCACCTGTGGGAATATCCCCTGAGCATGGACCATCTACAGACACCCCCAAGACTATTTGCTCCAAGTTGACATACGTGATACGTAGAGGAACACAAATAATTTTTCAAAATCAGGCACTTGAGACTGTTCGTGCTTAGAGGACAAGTATGTGTGACCACTCCTGAAAATAAAAGGCTCTTAAAATAAAAGTGGAAAACAACATTGTGTTTCTGTTTTAGTTTAACATATTTGATGTTCCTATTAGTTCCACTTGGAAAGAGAAAAAGGCTTTCATTCTGCATTAGCTGATTGTTTCCATCAGTCTCCTTTCCCCCTCCCCACCATTTTTCACACCTCCTACTGTGTATGAGTGCCTGCTGCACCATTTATTTTTGCAATGTGTAAACTGTTGCTTCCTCCAACAAATCAGATCTGCTTAGGGTGAAATTAAAGATCTGAAGAGACGCTCATCCTGCTGCTTTGGCGTTTTAAGATTTTCATGCTATTCAAGAAGAGGCTGCCGTGTTCTGCCTATAGATATTTAATAATTCTGAAAAAGAATGATGGAATCAGAAATGAATTATTTTGGCATAAAAAGAAAATGTGAGGAACCTATTCCAGAAAACACAAGTTGCAGTTTTCTCAGTGAGATGAAATGTGGCAAGTAACAGGATTAGAAATAATTGGCCTCCCTTTGGTGCCTCCAAGCAGTGGGCAGGAGTGTCTGGAATTCATATTTTAGTGACAAGGTTCAAGGTCATGATATGAACCATTTTAAAATGAGCAGAACTGTGTGGCTAAGGTAGAAGGCAAAGTGTGGACTCCTTGTACAGATCCCCTACTCATGTGACTTCTCCACATTTCTCAAAATAACATCCTTGGCCACAATGGAAAGATTTTTCTTGTATGCAAAGTTGTGTAGTATGGAGTCTGTACATTGTGTAGTCTTTTATTTAAAATAAAAGATGAGATGCTTCGTGAGTCTGGTATCTCAGCAATGATTGCTGTAACTTCAGGGACAGGAGCTGACATATATGTCTAGAGGATGGTACAACCTCTTTGACATGTCCCAGTACAAGGACAAGTGATGCCACTGGCTGTAAAGGGAATTGAGGTAGGAGGACAGTTTTAGGTGGCTGATGATGGGTGAGAGGCTCCTGGCTCACAGTGAAAGCCAGGGTCTCTGCACAGGAATAACTCTGTCAAAGCAGGTTTGTGACTTTGCATCCAAACAGCTTTTTTTTCCATCTCCAGGCATGTTCATATTTCTAGAGGTACAGGCCATTAAAGGAAAGGAATTGTCCTCTTGACTGATAGAGTTTGCATACAATGTGCACTACAATCACTGAAAGGTTGTCCTCTTCCTTCTTCCCACTCCTTCAAGCATGTTATGGATGGTTCCAGCTGCATTTCTTTTCCCAGTTTGCAGTCCACAGAGGGATTAAATCTAGGAAAGCAGGACCTCTGCTCCTGGGGGAAGGGAAGACCATGAGAATAAATTGCCAACAACCCCAGATCAAGGTCTGAGTCCCACTCACTTTTCGCATCTCACACCAGTGCTGGAGTTGCACAAAGACTGTTCCTACCTTTTATCTCCTATTCATTCTTTATTCACTTTTTTTTTGCTACTACTACTATATATAAACCTGAGGGCTGGATCGCTGCATCTCTGGAGTGCAAGGACCAGAACAGGCTTGGGTACGCCTGAAGCAGCAATTCTGGGATCATCTCTGAGATCTCCACATCTCTGTGCTAGCAAAACTCCTCATCCTTCAAAACAGGGTGGCTTCATACAAACTGCCTGCTGGGAAAGGTCCTAGCCTGATTTAATGTGTGACCTGTGACAAGGGATGGTTTCTGTTTAATTCACAGGACTGAAGAAAACCCTACAACAATATGGTGTGGCAAAGGGAAATGCCTCTAAATTCCCTTAATTTTTCTCCTCATTTGACAGTGGCATCTCTGTATCTTTATATGCAGCCTGTGATGTTACTCAGCTCATTTTAGTGGTGCTAGAATAAAGGCCTTAAATCATTACCAGTTTTCTTAAACTGCTTAAGGATTATCAGGGAAATAGCAAAGGTGAGGCAAAGCACTGTACTGAGTCTGCTGGAAGGAGGGAAGCCTTCTTATTCAACCTGGAGCTGAATTTGCACTTCTTCCTCCGGGATGCTCGAAGCCGAGCATATGCTTATGAGCAGCTGCTGCTTTGGAAGCCAGTTTGTTCAGCTTAGGATGTAGGTAAAAGTGTTTTCCTGCAAAGAGAATAATTATACGCTCCCAAACACACAGAAGCATCAGAATTCACAGCATGCTCTTTACAAGGGTAATAAAGTTTTATATGCATACACAGAAGAAACGGTTTGCAGCAAAATACTTAATGCACCCAATTATCCCCAAAAATAAATAGATGAGAGAGAAACTGGCAAAATTTGTCTCATGCTTAATTATTTAACATTTGAATCTTTCTATTCTTAGCAATAAATTCCCATATCTGCCACCCATTCTTGGTACTTTACTTGGTCTGGACTCTTGTAACTGCATTTTAAGCATTTAGGAGACTGCCCAATGTCAGCGTGAAGAGTAAGGGAAAGGCTTGACATCAATTACAACATTACACACAACATAAAATTTAATGGCTTGAATCAGCCTTTCATTGCTATTTAAAGCAACCATGTATGGTTTTGCTAAGATCCTAAAAATTAACCAGCTCCTAAAGGTCTAAATTATTCAACAGCACGGGATCTTATGGTGAGGTTTTTAAAATGTTATTTCAGTTCTGTGGTATAACTGGAGGGAAAGTTTGACAGGTAAGTGGACTTTATTTAAAGCAGAGAAGAACTAATCTCCTGGGCAAAGGAGAACTCTGTGGGGTAAGTTAAAAGAAATAAAGTCCATCAGATTCTCCACTGGCTCACACTCTTTGCAACTCCTTGGAGAGGAGACAAGCTGAGGCAGGGAGCCTGCTGGGCTCAGACCTGGGGAAGAATTTGGCCTGTAGATTTTTACGCTTGTTTGTAAATAACTGGGAATCACACCGAGGACTTGGGTGGCTCAGTGATAAAATGCTGGTTTTCTACCTTTGTGGCCAGAGTCAGGATTTACGTGGTGGCCTCGTCTTTGTCTCTCACCGCAGTGCAACCATCTCATAAAATACTTGTTTCTGCCCAGGGAAGGGGCCAGGGGAGCAGGAGCAGGACCTGGCTCACCGTTTGCCTCTGGTGATGGTGGTTCCCCCAGGTCAGAGCCGAGGTCACCCCCAGGGTGGCACAGGGAAAGCTTGCTTGTCCGGCAGCTGCAAATTCTGGACACTGGATAAATAAAAGGCTCAGTTTCTAATTTTTTAACTAAATAATCAGATAAAACTTGGGGTAAAAAAAAAATAAAAATCCTGAAACTGTTCTTAAGGAAAAAAATGTCCTCAGGAGATCTGAAAATATGTTTTTACTCAGTGGTCTGGAGTATAATTAAAAAGTCACTTTGATGAGGAGTGAGATGGTTGCATGCAGACCTTGACTATCCCACCTTCGATGAGGGGCTAGTGGGGAGAAATATATAACCTTTACATTAGAAATGTTTCACTGATTTTATTTACAGTCCATAAAATTTTATTTCTCTGAGCTGCTGCTGTCTGCCAGGAGCAGCTTTAGTTTGGACTGGACGGGCAAGGATGTTTAGTGAGTTTTATTTCATTCTGCATGAACACTAGTGTTGTTTTTTTGGTAATATTTTCTCCCAGCTGAAGTATAACTCTAACCACGACCCAGGTCACAAACATTTCCTGAAGCGGCTGTGAAATTTTCCACAGATTCCAATGTTTTCATTGTTGATATTTCCACCATTTAAAAAGTATCTGCTTTTAAATATAGTGTTTTGCCTTATCGGCACTGGGAATCATAGGTAACTTTTATGGACTATATGGAAAGGAATAACCATAGGCTTTAGCTTACAAGTCTCAGAATGTCTCAGAAAAGCTTGGAAAGATCATGCAAAGGCCAGTCTGCAGGAATTTGACAAGCAGGTTTTGCCCAGCAAAAAACTGGGCACATTCTGTCCTTCCACCCCAGTCCGGGGAGGGAAGCCAGTCCCCCATTAAAGGAGACAAGGGGGGCTGAGATTCCTCAAAATAGTCAGCAAGGCCTCTTGTTGCACCCAGAGACATCAGTGAGGGATAAGTGAAATTTCACTAGATCTCAGGCCAACACACACATAGATACATATTTTCTGCAAAGCATTTGAAATATATCCTAATTCCTCAACCAAACACTGCACCCCTCAAGGGGAAGACTGGAGTCACCTTTAATATACGTGTGATTTGATGAGCAGTATGAACAAAATCCTCCCACAAAAAAATAAACACCAGAAAAGGAAACTGATCCTGAACCTTGAGGAAGGAAAACAGCCCAAATTAAAAATCAAGCATTGGCCATAATGTCATCTGGAAATTACACTAGCTGTTTTTTACCTGCTCCATGTTTGGAACATAATGGAAATGAATGTGAAATGAACCATTTTTATGTTGAAATTATCTAAGAATTAATTCTCATAAAACAAAACCTATTTCGTTACCTCAGTGGCCTAAAGGTCCCCAAATCTCTAGTTCAATGGACGAAAAAACCCCCCAACCTCGCCCCCTCCAAAAAAACCCCCAAAAAAACCCAACTCCAAAAAACCCAAACCAAACCAATGGGAGTAAGAAAAGCATTATCTGCTGTTGGACCTCAAAGCTTTCAAACTGCAGCTGATACACTTTGAGCAGCCACCAACGATTCAGCCACACAGGACATAAAAAACCCTAATCAATGATGTTTTTACATAAAAAGCAAAAGACTGTGTTTCCCATCATAAAAGGTTATGGTGTTTACACAAAAGCTGCAGCTAACCTCATAAAATTCTATTGATTTCCCAGTGGGGTCCTCAGAGGACACTTGGCTGTGTTAAATGACACACTGACTTCTAGCACCAAAATAACCCTGTTTTCCTTTCAAGACTAGATGCATAATGCTGTTCTTATCAAGTGGACCCTCTGATGAGCTCATGCTGAGTTCCTTATTGGCAGATCTGCCCCTCAAGAACTTCACCTCCAGTGGTCTTTTTAGGAAGACAGACAAAATCACTGGGAGTAAATCACAAAATTAGGATTTTGTGTTATTTTGCTCTGAGTTTTCTTTGGTGGTAGGGTATTTTTGTCCTTTTAAAAAAGTGCCTCTCCTGGAACATTTCAACAGCTACAGTAAATAGTCCAATTCTTAGAACAGCTAAAGATCAGCAGAAGAAAAGAAAAGAAAAGAAAAGAAAAGAAAAGAAAAGAAAAGAAAAGAAAAGAAAAGAAAAGAAAAGAAAAGAAAAGAAAAGAAAAGAAAAGAAAAGAAAAGAAAAGAAAAGAAAAGAAAAGAAGAGAAAAGAAAAGAAGAGAAAAGAAAAGAAGAGAAAAGAAAAGAAAAGAGACATCCTCAGAAGCACAAAAAAAAAAAATTAACAGAAAATCTCTCATGCTGACTTGAACTAATTTTAAATGAGGCATGTACTGAGAATTTCTATTTATAAAATTTTTTTACATCAGACAATTAAGCGGAATTTTCTCCAAAACCAACAGACTTGCCATAATTTCAGAGACATGTCAAAGGATTGTTATACAATAGTAAACATCAGATGTTTGATTTTTCCATAGGGTAAATAAAGCAGAATCATGTGAAAAAAGTAATGAAAATATGACCAAATTCTCCATTGTGGCTTAAAATGTTATATAAGGTTTAAAGTCTTATAAAACCTGAAGTCTTAAGGTAAAAATTCATTGCTAAAAAAGAAAAAGAATAAAAGAAAAGGGAAACAATTGTTTTCTTTTGTTTTTTTGTTAGGGTCTTATGAAGTTAAACAAACTGAACAATTAAACCTTTCTAGACAGTTACACCAACTCCAATTAGGTTTTGTTCTAGAAGACCTTACTCCCCTCACTCCTATTATTTACTTAAAAGCACTTAGTATTATTGTCTAAGTTATAACAAGAAAAATCCTTCTCTTTCCAGCTAACAGGAGCTGGGGAGTGCTTTCTAGGGAAGAGGATCTAGACCTGAAAGATCAGAGACTGCAAGAGCAAGCAAATAGAAAATAAAGATGAATTATGTCACGTCACAGGTCTTAAAATTAAGACAATGCATTGCAAAGAGACCAGAGCAGCTAGTTTTAAATTACAGAGAAATTTTGTAATGAAAAGTGGAAAGATAAAATATGTTTGTTGGGAAACCCTCATCTTTAACCATTAAAGGCTTTTAATATGTGCTTTTCTTTCCCCTCTTGCTCAATTAAAAATACGTTAATACAATGTTAAGTTCAAGATTTAAACCCACAAGAGTCAGGAAATTCAAAATTAAGACTCCTTTGGGAACCTTAATTCTGTTCTCATTGTGAATATTATATTTTATAATTGGGTCTTTCATTACGTGATCACATAACACCGGGGCAGTGTGACATGCAAAGAGTGGTGTTGAATAAGTGTGGTTTGTTATGGAGGTTAAAGAAATGTCAATGTCACTAAATAGTCTTGCAAAAATTAACAACTGTAGTTTTTATAATATTATTGCTTTGTTATTAAAAAAAAAATCACTTTGGGTATACAGAGGAGACATCTTTTTAATAATGGGGAGACGTGGAGACACACCATCCATAACGCTGTTGATTCCTTTGAGAACACACACAGAATCAGCCTCGAGGAGAAAAGACAACGCAGAAAGAACCGTGCCTCACCAACACCGCCTATGGAGACTTTCTGCTGTGCCTTTTGCAACCGGACTTGCCTATCTCGCATCGGCCTCTTTAGCCATCAGCGCCCTTGCAGCAAGCGTGGGGAGAGCCCTGCCCAAATCTTCGTTTGCGAAGCCGAGCCATGACGATGAATGGTATGCGCAAATGAAAAAAAAAAAAAAAAAGAAAAAGAAGATATTGTTTTGTTTTCTTTCTTTCTCCACAGACTGTTCTCAAGCCTTGTTGGAGAGGATCTTCAGGACCTATGTATTTGTATGGCAGGGACCTCTGCTTTCTCTTTTTATCTTTGGAAATGGTGAGGGTCATATCACTGGGTTACTGTTCTGGAAGATGAACTGTTTTGTTAACCACAGAAATCGGTTTGGGGAACTTTTTCTAGAACTATAAAAATGCTTAAATATATTACCCAAAATTATCTGATAGCCTAAAAGTAAGGTGTTAATCTTTCCAACTTTAGAGTTTATGGGATGTTTTCAGAAATATTCTCATTTCTGGGACAAATTTTTGAACTGGTGACATGAAGCTGTATTGGAGGCAAAGATCTGAGACTTTCTTCCTCAAACTGACTTGACTGCATGGGCAGTAACATCCCAGTTTCTATTCCTAGATGTGCAAGTTCTGTAGGTCTCAGGTACTCTTGCCATCTTCAAACACTCAAATAGTTAAAGGTGCATCCATAGCTTCAAAGACTCTCCAAGACTTCAGGTAGAAAATATTAGTCATATTTCTCTTTCATATAAAGGTGAACACTGTGTATTAAGAACATGTCAATATGCTTTTGTTTTTTGGACAGAACCACTCCATTGGTAGAAAAACTTTGGAAGGTGGACTAGTAGATTCCTGGGAGAGGTAATGGGAGGGAAGTTCTCTTGCTATGCCTGTGTCTTGGCAAGATCACTGTACAATGGTGCACACATCAGGATTAAAAGCACATGAATAAATCCAGAATGATGTGGGAGATGGAAGACATGGGAGGTGTCTTGTCCAAGTAGGGCATGTGGTGCGGCCAATGGCAGAGATGGTTGAAATCTTTCAAAATTGAAATTTATTGAGATCAACCCTGCAGAGAAGGACTTGAGGGTACTGGTGAATGAAAAACTGAATATGAGCCAGCACTTTGCACTCGCAGTCCAGAAAGCCAACTGTATTCTGGGCTGCATCAAAAGAACCATAACCAGTACCAAGGGAGGTGGTTCCGCCCCTTTTCTCTGCTCTTGGGGGAACTTGTGTGGCGTTCTGCAGGATAAGAAAGACATGGAGATGTTTGAATGGGTCCAGAGGGACCCATGAAGATGATTAGAGGACTGGAACATCTCTGCTATGAAGACAGGCTGAGAGAGTTGGGGTTGTTTGGCCTGGAGAAGAGAAAGCTCTGGGGAGACATTAAAGCACCTTCTGGTACTTAAAAGGGCTACAAGAACGCTGAAAGGGAATATTAACAAGGCTATGGAGGGACAGGAGAAGGAGGAAAAGCCTTAAACTGACAGAGGGGAGGTTTAGATTAGATATTAGGAAGAAATTCTTTCCACTGAGGGTGGTGAGGAACTGGAACAGGTTGCCCAGAGAAACTGGATGCCCCATCCCTGAAAGTGACTAGGATGAATGGGGCTTTGAGGAACCTGGTCTAGTGGAGGGTGTCCCTGCTCATGGCAGGGGATAGGAACTGGATGATCTCTAAGTTCTCTTCCACCCATAACCATTCTATGACTCTATGATACTATGAAAATATATTTCTCATTTTCAAACTTTTGGCCAAGAAGTTGATCAGCTCTATTCTTAGGCATTATTTTTTTAACTTTTGATTTTTGTAGTCTATTTTTTAGCCTCTTTATAAGCTTGCTTACTTTATCACATAGAGGTAGGGCAGGAAATTAAACTACTTGTGGCAAACACAAGATCAATTTAGACAGCATGTAAGTCTCATATGACCCTGAACTTCCAACTTGAAATATTCTATGATTCTATGATCCATGAATTAATCAATTTGGGATGCAATCTAGTTACTAATTTTAAACATTTAATTTTCAATTAAATTTCAAATACTTAGTTAATGAGCTTCAACGTGCCTTTTCATAATAATGACACTAGTGACAGAAATACCAAGTGCCTCTGCCTGGAGGAAGGAAGGAGAGAGGAAAAGCCTTTCTGACAACTCTTTGGAAAGAGGATCTGAGATTCCTCCCAGCTAACCTAAAACATGTTTAAAGTGCCATTGGGTAAAGTTGGACTTAAGCTAAGTTAGGAACTTAGGGGTTCCGTAATAGCAATGCACTTCACTTATGTAACATATGGGTAAGAACATGAAATTAGGGGAAAGAATCTTTGTCTGCAAATGTGACAAAGTGTAGTTGTTATTGAAATTTGCTCTATTACTGCAGTACTGTTCACATTTACTTATCTTTCTTCTTCTTCCTGAGTTTCTCACTTAGTAAAGGAACTTTTATTGTTGTTGAATAAGACTTCTCAGTTTTTATGAATCATATTTTTAAAGAGCTGATGCTGGGACAGGCTGGTGACGGGCATTTTGTCTCCTACCTAAGAGCACTGTCTTTGTGAGATGACTGGAAGAAAGGCTGAAGTGTGTCAGGAAAAAACCAGAAAGATGGTGCTGTGTTTACAGCTGCCACAGCCAGAGTTCAAGGTACCAGCCATCAATCCCTAGGAAAGTTTGTGACTTCAAGTAAATCAGGTAATCTCTGGGTGTTCCAGAGGTAATGTAATACTGTTTCTCCTTCTTTTATATATTCTTCTATTCCTTTACTTCAATGAGTTCTTTGTAGCAGAACTATCCCTTGCTATGTTTAACAGACATATTTAATGACTGAATGATGATTTTAAGCCATAAAACTAAAAGCTGCAAACTCTGCAGACATGCTCTACAATACCAAAGGTCTAAAAAGGTTTCTCCTTCCTCCCCTCCTTTTTTTGGATGCTAGGTAGTATGTTTCATGCCTTTGACAATAAGTACCACCTCAGAAAAGAAACACCAAAATATTTTGTCAGGACAAACAACAAAGAGTTAGATTCAAAATGGTGACATTCCAGATACCTATCTAGATAGTGCCATAGTGATTTATAACCAGCTCTAGTTTTCCTCACATGACTACCCTTCCAGTTCCTACCAAAGTCTCAGGTTATCCTAGTCATCCTAAAGCCTTGCATGGTTTAACATTTACAGTGTAAAATTTTTTGTTTCCTTCAAGTAGCAAGATCCTTCTTACTCCTGGGGTTTCAAAAAGAGAAGGAAAATAAATAGATAAATAAAAGAAATCCCAGGGAAGGATGCAGACTAGCTTTCACGCAAAAGTCATTGCTTTGTTGCTCTGTCAGGTTTGTTTGCTAACATGGACTGCTAACATGTGAGCTGCTTGTTTACACTATGGACTGTAAGTGCACTTAGGGCAAGCAATCCTTTTGGTCTGTGTAAGTTTGTAAAATAGATAATATATAAACCTGCATGTAATGTATTGATCTGTTAAAAACACTGTAGGATTAAATGGACCTGATGTAAGATATCTACTTTATTTTCTTTTCTCTCTTGTAAAACAACCTTAAGCCCTGCTATACGTTGATAAGCTATTTGATGTCACTTGTGACACGGTCCATATTTGTTGGTTGTCCTCTCTCAGAATGAGGTTTCATTAGATCATGAGCTGACCCAGTGGTCTGTAACCAATACTGCCTTTCCTCTCACCTTCCCCTGGATTCCTGCTTTCCTTGTTTTGTCTCTAATGCTTCTCTTACCCTGTGGTGGACTGTTTCAATCCAATAAACTGATAAAAAAACAATCAGAAAAAGGCTGACTGTCTGCTGATTAGTGAGCTGAGCTGGCTCATTAGGTGGTCAAGTGAGGGCAGGAACTGGAGCACCACATGGGATATACAGCAGGGAGAGAGGGGGAAAAAGATCCGTTTGCAGAGTCAGCAAACTGGAAACTGGCAGAAAACTTAAATGCCAACACTTGCAGGGTGATCTGATTGCAGAAATTAAAGTGACTGGATTATAATAGTGATTGTTAGGTTGTATTGATTCCCTGCTCAAATTCAGTGGGTGAGTGCACAAGACCCAATCTTTAACTGGCACAGGTTAGAACGTTGTCTAAATTAAGCAGTGCAGTAGAGTTAAGTGAAGTGAGATGAATGTCATGATGAGATACACCTTTTGTTTTTGACTGTTCACATAGACCTAAAAAAAAAGAAGAAAAATAAAATGTTGGAAATTTAAAGTGTAGATATGTTTGGTTTTCAAAAGAACCCCAACAAAATCATCCACAGGAATGACAATTGTCTCACATGACATCAATTTGAAATGAATTAACTTAATTTCAAATGTCTATTCCCTATAGAAAGCATTGTGAAGTGTGTCAATAATAGCATTCATTAAATAATATCTTTAAAGCTTCTTCACTTTCCATACTGTGAGAAACTATTTGACATTAAGTATTTCTTTACAACAGCCTTAATTATTTTTCATTTTACAGTTGGTAATAACCACAATAATATTTACAAACCCAAGCTAATTGTGACATGGAAGATAAATTTTCTGTTCCAACTCTGTAACCTATGTGATGACAGCAAGCAGCTTTCATTCATTCCTACCACCCTAGCCTATAAAATGATCATAAAGATAATCTGAAATTTATCTAACAAATTTTGAAAGAAAAGTACTGAATTAAGTCTTATGATTCTTTGCAGACTGTTATGCTCTATGGAAAAGAGGATCACTCAAGGTCACAGTGGAGTGATGGTTACATTTAATTTTTTTGCTGCTGGGTTCATATTTACTTATTAAATATGCTACCTATAGGTGGTAGGAACTGTTTATTTTTTACAGATGTACTACTATTGAATGTTACTTAAGGTCAAGTTAATTTCCTCAAAGATCTTACTGTGTCAGACATATTTTCTTTTGAATTTTGTTTTCTTTTTCTTTATGTATGAGGTCCTTTATGCTGAATCAGTGCCTCACACACTTGCAGTTAAATATGAACTGGCACTGTGGCTTCAGTGAGTCATCATTTTATGCTTCTGCTACCTGAGAAGTCATGCAAAGGGGGAGATGGAGGTCACTCCTGTTACAGGAATTTGGTCAGCTTGTCAGAATATCATCACAGAATCACAGAATGGTCTGGGTTGAAAGGGACCTTAAAGGTCATCTTCTTCCAACCCTCCTTCCATGGGCAGGGACACCTTGCACTAGACCAGGCCACTCAGGGCCTCCCTCCCCACCAGCCTGGGCTTGAACAATTCCAGGGATGGGGAGTCCACAACCTCTCTAGGAAACCTCTGCTGGTGTCTCACCACCCTCACAGGAACTAATATCTTCCTAACATCTAATCGAAATCTACCCTGTCAGCTTAAGGCTGTTCCACCTTATCCTATTACTACATGCCCTTGTGAAAAGTCACTCTCCAGCCTTCTTAAGAGTTCCATTCATGTTCTGGAAGGGACTCTAAGGTCCCCCTGGAGCCTTCTCTTCTCCAAGATGAACAATGATGGGTGCTAAAAGTCAATTCTGATTTCAGACAAAGTGTAAAATTGACATCTCTTTGCAATTCAGACAAGTGTGGGTTTAACATTAGCACAGGATAATTTAATGTCTCTCTCTCCATGTCCTGATCTTACTCTACATGTTTAGCCCTCTGGGAATTTTAATCTAAAAACACAGAGGGGAAGTATTTATAAAGGTGGGTGTATCCCAGTTTTGATGTTATTAAGTGTGCTGGTGTTAAACTGTGTGCATCAAGTAGGACCTGGGCTGAGTGCCCTGCTCCTGCCTTGCTGCCTGGGCAGAGCTGAGGGAAATGTGGTCAGTCCCTGCAGTAACATTCTGCATGGCACCACAGAGCTTATATGAAGCTTGATGGCTCTGCAGGTCCACCTGTGGCCCTGGGTCACTGAAGGAATGAGAGCCTTACTGAAATATTATGGATGTAGCCTGTAACACTCTGTGCCAGAAGGAAAGACTGGAGAATGAATGAGATGGAGCTGAGGGTTTTACCTCAGGGCAGTTCTCCACTGTTTTGTGGACAGAGTACGTGTGACCTTCTGGAGTTCATTGAGTGCTGTCCTGGAGAGAAATTTCTCACAAAATTTCATTCCCAAGAGCTCCAGTTCCTACCACAGTAAAAAAAAATTCCATAAGCAGGGACAGTCAGGAGACTCCAAAAGTGCATTCCTATGCAAACTTAACAGAGGTATAGACATAATCTTTGATTTATTTCATATTATTGTGAACTCCTATTCTGGTTTCATGAGACTGAGCTTTTTCTTTTTTTTCTTTTTTTTTTTTTCTTTCTTTTTCCTTCTTTTTTTTTCCTTTTTTTTTTTCTGATTTTATCAACTGTTCTATGATTTCTAGAATTTACTTCAGTGGTGTCCCCAGGACTCATATTCACAGGACAATAATCAGATGTTTCTAAAAGCTGTTCTCTCTCCTTTTAGTTTTAATACTGATTTGCCAAACCAGACACTCAGAGCTCTTTGGCATATTTAGAGTCAGTGGCAAAAGGAAACGAAAAAGTGGGAGAAATCTCCCTCCTGCTGATGCAGAAACAGAGGCAGGCGCTGGATGGTAACTTTAACACACGTTCAGTTTAATAAGAGAAGTGCAGCCTTCTGGACTGCAAACAGCCTGTGAACACGGTCCAGGAGGGTGAGGCAGTGCCTGGACTGTGAGTCCATGCTGTCCTTTCCCCCTGCAGAGCAATAATGAAAAGCCTGAGGCAAAGCCATCTTAAGGGAAATATCACATAAGGTTAAAAATAAAATGGGGGAAGAAAACAACAAAAGGACTTGATGATTGTATCTACTTTCCATCCTGCCTGGAAGACCCCTTTATCATCTGCCTTATGGTCCTGCCAGTCAGGAAACAAGAATTAAAGTCCTGTCTATCACAGCTAGCAAATAAATCCCATGAGCCTTTTCTTCTGCAATGTGTCTACCTAGTCATCAAAGCCATTCCCGGCTGTTTTTGTCTTTTCCTGCATGCTGAATGTGGCTGAGGAACATTCAGCCCACTGCTGGAGAGGTGCTGGCTGCTAAGCACACCGTGTTTGGGGCTGCTGATGGAGGGGACGAGAGGAGAGAAGTGTACAACAGGATTACACATCGTCATCCTGTTTGTTAATGCCCCCTCGGCTCCCCTCCTGCGTCCTGGCCAGAGCCTCTCTGGGAGGGTCACCTGGAGGACTGCAGTCTCTGCTCCTGCTTTGAAGTTCCTCCTGGGAGGAAGTGGGTGGGCTGGGATTTGTACATTACCCGGGACTGAAGGATGTTTAAGCTCTTGTGTTCCAGAAAAGTAAAGTTGTATCTACTGTTGGGGGGGATGCTGGGGGTGATGGGAGAAGAGGACACAATATCAGACCAAAACACATCTGAAGAAGAGATCGACTTATGCTTCTGTGTTTTTCTAAGGCTGACTCTCTGGAAGTTGACATTTTTTGGGAAGTGTAAGCTTCCAATGTCCTTTACATTTAGGGTCTTAAAGGGATCACATTTCAGAAAAGAACATTTCATCTTCTAGGTAATTTCCTTGAATTCTGAGAGGTCCTTTCTTCCCTGAACTGACTTCTCCTTGAAGCTTGATGCTCTCTTATTTTCCTTCTTGTTTCTTAATTTCTTCCTTTCTTCTCCCCTCCTTTCTTAATTTTTTTCTGTTTATCACTTTGTTCAGAGTTATGTGGGTTGTGGGGACTAGTTACTGACTGGCTTAGTTCTGTCTAATTAAGTCAATTACAGAACCTGGACTGTGAATCAGATTTCAGATTTTAAGTCCAAAGAAGAAATCAGAGTTTCAGCTCTCAGAGAAACAATGATTTTTGGTGGGAGTGAACTTCATGGAAAGGGATCAGAGTGTGTTCTCCATTGTATTGCTGAATATGCATTTGTCTTTCCCTCTAAGGCTCACGGAACAGGTAAAGCAGTGGAGAAGAGAATACTGCTGATACCTTTTGTCTTTGGAACACTGTAGGTGAATCAATTCCTACTAAAAAAAGGTCATAATCTTCTTTCAATGGTATTGGCTGTGGCTAATGGACAATCTGGCTTCTTTCAGGCTTTTTAAGTTTTGGGGTTTCTTTAGTGCAATAGCATTGTGAAAACAACAGGATTATATGCTGCAGACATTTTATCCTGCAGTCTCTTCTCAGAAATAGTTTCAGATACACCAGCAATCCTTCTACAGCTCAAAGTCTCATGCTTGCCTTTGCGGTATCAGGACAGACATATAAATCATGTACTAAATACACTAAAACTACGCCCAAAAGAGCATTTCAATGCTTGTTCCTCAGCATCAGGCAGGTGAGGGAAAAGGATGTACATGTGTTAGAACAGCTACGCTGGATCAGATTAAAGGTCCCTTGGCCCAGTGTCTTGGCTCTGACAAATGTTAAGGAAGGCGGTGTCCAAAGCCAGTAAAGGTCATGCAGAGATATTTCTGTCTTTTCTCTCCTCCCACCCAGCCTCGAGCAATCTGGATTTCCTGAGGATGAGGCAACATCTTGGTGGACCCTAAATTTAATCTGAGTGTAATGCCTTTCTAAAATTACTGTATTTGTTTGTATTGATGCAGAGTGTAAGTAGCCTGGACAAGCACAGAAGATGTGTTAGGTGTTACGCAAATGTGGGACAGAAGGGCCCTCTCTGCCCCAGTAGGACCACACTGACAGTGATTTTATAGTGCTGGTACGTAAGACACATTAAACAATTTTAAGTAGAGGAGGGTGAGGCAGCTACGAGATATTATTAGTTTTCAGCAGTATCAGTACATCAAGTGTATACATATTTTCCATTTTCCTGTAGATACTACAACAAACTTCCAAGAAGAGCCTGAAAGATGCTTCTTGCCAAGGAAGGCCAATGCAAAGTTATAACAAAATCTTTTAGATTGAAAAGACCTCTAAGATCATCATGTCCACCACTAAACCATGTCCTTCAGCACCACATCTACATGGCTTTTAAATACCTCCAGGGATGGCTGTCTGTTCCAAGGCTTGAAAATCCTTTCCATGAAGAAGATCTTCTTAATATCCAGTCTAAACCTGCTCTGGTGCAACCTGAGGCCATTTCTTCTTGTCCTCTCATGTGTTACCTGTGACAAGAGACCTCACCCCAGCTGGCTACAACCTCCTGTCAGATAATTATAGAAAGCTATAAGGTCTCTGCTGAGTCTCCTTTTCCTTTTTTCTGGGGCTAAACAACCCCAGCTCCCTCAGCTGCTCCTTCTAAGGCTTTAGACCCTTCACTAGTTTCCATACTTTTACCTTCTATTTAGTTTTAAACTCTTTTTAATAATTTCCTTGTTTCAGTTGTTTAAAAAAAAATATTCTTGACCATGAAGGGAAAGTGTGGGCAAAAGTATAAGGTGCTTCTTTGCCAATGGGTGGCGTGGATGCTCAGGCTCAATGACAGGGAAGATATCCCCTGTTATAGTCATAAGAACTGGGAGGAGGGAGATGGGCAAAAAACAGGGAAGGACAAGAAGATACGGTGAAGAAAGGATTTAAAGGAAGGAAATAAAGAAAAAAAAAAAAAAGACAAAAATTGTCGTGATTTGGAATGTACTGGGGAAAGGACTTTCCAAGGGACATTCTGAGCTGATGTTAATGGAAATGATGTTGCCCAGGGAAGAAATTGTTGTGGTCTTTATACTGAAAAAATGCTCCAGCTCAAGTTTTCTCTGTTCATTTTCTTGTGGGAAATGTTGGTAAGTGTTACCAGTCACTAAGCACCAATGACCTACTGTAAATCCCTGGGATCAGCAAACAGCCATGATGAGTGTCAGGCATTAATTCCAGTGCTGCAGAACAGCAATTCCTCAAGTGCTGAGTGTGGAAGAACTTGGGGAAATTTAAGTTCCTACTCACAGCTTTCAGATTTTTTTCTTGTACTGTCCAATAAAAACACATAGGTAGAGCGCCCACATTTTCCTGATCTGAGGTCTTTGTCTGCTGTTTTTTAATATAAAACTGTCACATTTTTGATTGCACGGCCATAAATCTTTAAAAAAGATCTCAGGTTAATAGTGTAAAAAATATTTTAAAAGTCTTTATGAAAACTAGTTGTGTATAATGTGTTCTCTAGCACTAGAATTCATCCTGTCTTCTTTCTCTTTTAGCATGAGCCTTAATATTAGTTAATTATGTTTTTTAAAATTTTTTTCAGTGATTTTAATGAACACGGTACAACTGAAAAAGAAGTACTAGCCAATTTCCTTCCATTCCCATCTATCTCGTAATTTGTTCCGTCATGCTGGTTTCAATGGTAGCAGAAATACTGTAACGTTGATGTCTTTCAGCTCCTCTTTCTTTCTCCTCTCCCCTACAATTATATAGCTTACTGCTCTTCTCCAAATGGCAAAAACTCTGAGGAACAGCCCCTTGCTTAACAAGTCAAAATGTGAGTTCTGGCTGGCAATTGCTTTGGTTTTGTTCCCTTGAGATCTGACAGTGCCAGAAATCAAAGCATAATTTTGCAGATGTTGAGATCCTGTAAGCCCCCTAGGTCGCAGATCTAAGCCAGAAACCAGCTGGCACCGTGGACGTGTGCTAAGAGTGTAAAAGTATACATTTTTAGTTTTCAACCAACAATGACCGACCGCTGGTAACTTCAACAGAGTAAAGCATTGCTAACTTTATTTTTGGAGAGTAAGTGGCTCTGTGCATTCCCCTGAGCTCTTTCTCTGTTCTAGTGCTGCTGTTTTAAAGATGCTGTTCAGAAGTACAGAAGTTTCTTTGGTGCCTTTCCAGCATATCTGCTGCTCTTTAAAGGGATACCACACTCTGACAGCACCTTCAGAAAACCTAAGAGTTATTTCAAGCAAAACTTAACCTTGTTGATTTCAAACTATTTTACCTTTCTTCTAAAGGAAATGCATACAAGGGAGAGAAAAAAAAAATCCCACAACAACTACATTAAAATGAGGATAAGATGATGGGACAGCTATCAGGCTCATCTGAAAAGAGGTACTGGGTAGTCAGAATGTGTGGGGGAGCTTAAACAGGTATTTCACAGCTCTGTGTTGTGCATTATGGGAAAAACTGAAAAATACACCTTTGAATTTCTGAAGTGTTTGAATAATAGACAGTAGCACTGTATTTTTTGATATGAACTTTTCCTTTCATGTATTCATTTGAGTCCCTTCCTTCAATGCATCATGTCTCTGCTGAATCCTGAGAGCAGAGGTAGCTGGTTAAAGCAACGATACTGCTCAGATGTTTTCTGTTTTGCAGATAGGTCTGCACAGAGTAGAGTGGGATAAAGTTTCCCACTTTTTCCAAACTTTTAGAGTTTGGAAGTGCTTTTTATTTACTACTAGGACAAAGCAAAAGTCTTTCAACTTTTATATAGGGAATCTATTCAGTGGAGACACTGCTTCAATACAGAAAGATGTTATGTTCTTGTGATCACTCGGAGTTTGATTACACAGCTTCAGACTGACATGATAGAATTTGTCTCTGGATGAGGAGTAGGCTAAGTCAGGATCTCACTGATGCTGTACCAGCAGTGCAGCAGGCGCTCATGTTTGGTTCTTCAATGTCCAGCCATGTACTCTAACTGCAACATTACTCTGAGATATTATTTTTCCCAGTTTTGATCAAAATTCCAGGACCTGGGGAACTTTTCCTAAAGCAAATTGGACCCAAACCTCTAGGTTCTCATGCACAGTTTAAATTGCAATGAAGTGATATTTTCCAATGAAAAAAAAAAAGTTTAATTGAAAAATTCCTGACAAGCTCTAATCCTATTAACTTCACTGTGGTTGCACATATGCTAATGAGAGCCGTGTGTGTGAGACTGTTGCTAAATTTGCAAAACACAATACCCAGGACATGCATATTATATGTAGTTTGACACAGGCACATATGGTTTATATTCTGTATTCTAAAACAATATTATGAACATTTTATAAGGTTGCAAAAGTGAGTATTGTAAATTCAAGAAATGCAAAAGTTATTGAGGCATGCACTTTGGACTCCCTCTCCGGTCTAATTGGCCATATACACCTTCCACTTCCTCTTCTCTCCTCGCTTGTCCCTCTCCTATTCCTTCTCTCTCTTCTCAGTGCCTTTCCTCTCTGGACAGCCTTCCTTTTTAGCAAATAACACCTCTTACACATGGCTCTGACATGGCACTAGATGACATCATGAGATGGTACTGTGTTGCCTTCTCTTATCTTCCTTCTGTCCTGTCAGGTCAGACTAAGTTCTGCAAGGAAAAGGGTGCCCACTCCAGGGAGTGTGGGCAATGATTCTGTGTAGGGGTGTTGTTGATTGCTCTTCGGTCACTTCACTGTAAGTGCAGTTCAACAATAATTTTGTGAACACTGTAACATAAATATGTGTTTTGGCATCTATTATTGCCTATAGTTAAGCAATCGATAATTTATAATGGTCTACTTTTTTGGACAAGGATGCCCTTGTGTCTCAAAATTACGTCAATTTTCCTGTAACAGTGAACCTTACTTTATATGTAAATAGTTATCGCTTTATATGTAAATAGTTATCGCTCTTTTGCTGGGGTATGTGACTGATTTGGTCTGATGCTCTCTTTCCCAGGCCCATGGAGAAGTCTTTGGTGATGTGAAACTCTAGTTCATGCTCAAGGATTTGTCCCAACATTTTAACTTTGAGAGTGAAGGCAGACCCAAATTTCCTCAAGAATCAAAACAGACAGAGTTGATTGAGAAGGTTGTCAGCCCGAAGGGTAGGACTATCTCACTGCTTTTAGCAAAGTTAGAGTCTAGTCTGTGGTAGGCATCTGTGCTCTGTCCTTAATCAGTGGAGAAATGTGGCAGAGATTAATTCCTTTTCAGTGTTACCTGCCTTAATCATATACCTTTGGAGAGGACAAATTGTCTTCTGGAGTCATTTACTGTCTTATCAGAGTTTTCAACCATGCTTCTTAGGCACCACAACTAATTTTGAGATGGATAAGCTACAAGGAAATGAATCTCACATCTTGTTTGAGTTTCAGGTGACTCATGAGCTGCTCTAGTGACTCCTCTTTCATGGCATGTGATCTTGTGTTGTCACTTGCATGATGGTGGAGAAACTGGCAAGATGGGGACCACGCTGTACATGTCCTGAAGCAGAGGAGCTGATTTAAGCTGCAAGTTTTGTGATGCACCACAGTAATTCAGCCATGTACACATTATCATGCTGACCTGAAAGGAAATGCTCTTATTCAGCTTGACATCTGAAATATTTAGAATCCAGTTGACTTGATCTAAAGGAATGTATTTTGCTTACATTTCCCCTGTGGAAAATGGAAGCATTTCTGGAAAAAGTAACATTTTCCCACAGAAAACCATTTTTTCAACTTGAAAAAAAAGGAAAAGAAAAAAGTTTAGATGGAAAGTTTCCAACCAGCTGTAATTACAGTGCATACATAAAAGGGGCCAAATTGATGCTGTAAGGGCATTCCTGACTGTAGTCTATCCATAACCTCTGAGTGCTTGTCTTTGTAACATCATAACTTTTGAGAGTTATGAAATTTTTGTGACATTCATAACTTCTTAAAAATTCACATAAACGTACTGCATTGTATTCTGTGCACATTGACTGATGCTAAAATAAAGGGCAAAACCACAGTATGGGCAATCACCCATTAGGCACCAGGCAAAGACCACCAACTCATATTCATCTCTCAGGCTGTTGCTGGGTCTGATTCCAAGTCCCTGAAGTGTCCAGTTTTATGTCACTAGAAAGTTGAGAGAAGATGCAAATGATAATTCTTAAAGTGTGAAAAAGAATTTGGCCCTTTTCAGATGAGCTGTGATCCAGTTTTCTTGGGAATAGGTACATTCTGGGGAGAATGGAGGGCTGTTGCTCTCCTCCCCACAACCCCCTCTGGAAGTAACAAGCTTATTGCATTTTACACCCAGGTGTTTGCCATAGAATCTGACACATAACCATGCCCTGGAAAACTATAAAACAATATAATTTATAGAAATAAACTGAGTGAGAATCATTATTTTTTATTGGTACCACTTAATGTGCAGAAAAAGCATACTTTCCAAAAATATGGAATAAACGTTCTGTTAGACTTATTGGGTCCAAATGTTAGGGTTTAAATTATTTTACTATGCAAACTTTCTTTCATATCTTGGCAGTAGTGATTTCCATTTTTATTCCTTTGGTATCCATAATCTTATTAGAATCAAAAACACATGCTTTGAGATCATTGGACATATCCCTTCTCCCACCCTACCCCCTTTACTCTCCATGTTAAAAAATGCACCAAAAAGACCGACACTCCAGTATTGAGAATAACTGGAATGGTATGGGAGAAAATTATGCAGACTACCAAGTCTGAATGGGAAAATCGTTTGAGAAGTATATGTTGATCTTCATGTTTTTAATTTGGAAGTCATTAAAGGTGCAAAAGACTCCAAGCCTCCCACTGGCTGCCATTCAGAGCCCCACTCCCTCTCCTGCAACAGGAGGTACTTGCACCAGGATCACAGATTTACAGCTCGAAAAGGAGTACAGGCAGATTTGAGCTTTATAACACTTCTGGGGGTGTAATACTTGCTGCAACCCTTACATCCTGATGTCAGGCAATCATATCACTGGGGCTGAAATGTCAGCTCATTGCTATGGATTTTTGAATATACTTTTTTTTTTTTTTTTTTTAACTAGCAGAACAAAGACAAAGTTCTTAACATGCAAGCCCAGCAGTTTGGTAAAATGTATTGCACATTCCACCTGGTTGCTTTTGGCCATGGGTTACTCAGTAGTTTAAAGACAGTTCGTGGCCTTTGTTTAGATATTTTCACGATAGCAGACAGAATTTTTTTCTGATTTGTCATTATGAAAGCACATAAATTTCCATTAAATTAGTGCTCATGACAAATTCTGACTAATAGAGATAGAAGCCTAACAAAATACTTCCTTTTCTCTTCTGAAGCATCTTCTTCATCCTGTTATTCACCTGTGGGGTACTCCATATGAAACAAGATTTTATTCCTTCTGAAGTTCAAAGCTGGAATGACAGTTAAAATTTCTGTCAATGATGTTAGGAAAATATAAATTAAACTGGATGCAAACATTCCTGAAGCTTCATGTAAAAGTAGCTCAAAATGTGTATTTATAAAATGTAAACATTCTATGTTATGTAGATTAAGTGTAAACACCCCCAAACCATCTTAATTCCCCCTGGCAGAGACGTCATGTAGTGGTTTTTTGAATAAAATTAGAAATATTTAATGTTAAGTATAGTCCAAACTCTGAACTTTTTGAGGGAGCTGTCATTTACTGAATTGCAACCCATCAACTAATTTAGAAACATCATCAGGGAAATGTGAGTTGTTGCTATTTTTTTGAGAAAGACATTTTTAAATCGCCTTTATGGGGGCAGAACAGTACTCAGGCCAAAAAAAAGAGTTGCAACTTTTGCTTCTTCCATGACATTTCGAGACACTCACCTTTCAAGATCTGCATTTTGCTTTCAGCTGGTTGCAGAGTCACCACAAATTTCAGAGAGTTGTTAAACACCTTCTGGATGTGAGGATTTTGAGGATTTTCAGTCAGTTCATGGCCACACTTGGAGCTGGTTATTGAGCAGTCACAGGCTCTCGGTTCTTCTGCTGTTTGATCCGCAGCATTATCCTGGTATCTTTCAGAATGAATTGTACCATATGTTATGATTCTGATGCTTTAGGGAACTAGGCATGTTTCATGCCTACCCCTTTAAAGCTGTCAGTGCATTTCGTAGTTTTGTTTGATCCAAATTTAATCTGCTTGTTCTAGTACTGAAAGTTGTGAGGTACTGTTATGCCTTGAACTTTAGTACACTCAAATATCCCTATTTGAGTGGAACATAAAACGCACAACTTAATCCACTTCTAAAATATTTTCAGCCTTCCAAGAAGAAGGAGCTTTTAATCCAGAAAAGGCACGTCCATGGGCAGGAGGCAGGTTGCACTAGCTCCCTGAGCCATTTAATCCAAGTGCAGAGGGGCATCAGAGTTGCCCCAAGCACCTTTTAGCCCTAATGAGGAGACAGAAACCCCTCAGCCTGGGTTCACATCACTCAGTATTACACCTGAAGGCAGCAAGTGCTTTCTCCATGGGAAAAACAGGCCTCTCCAGAAAGCTGGAGGTTCCCTCCTCTCTCTCACCACTATGTCAATAGCCTGAGATGACTGATTCCTAAACCATACCCAATTTGTAGGCCATGCTATTTTTGTTAATCTGCTGATCAAACTGAGAAAGAACAATTACAATTTGCTTTACAACTTGTCACAAACGAAGCCAGTTTGTCAAATTGACAGCTATGGCTGAACTATAAACTCAAGTAAAACTTTTCAAAATGTATGTGTAAGACCCCAGTCTTTATATTTGGGAATGAAAATAAAAGGATTCCAATAGAAAAAAGGGAGAAGGACATTGATTGTAGATAATACTAATGCTGCTTCTCTACAAGTAATTTTAAGGCACCTGAACTGGAAGACAAATATAATTTCTTTTTGGTATTTTTTGTGAAACAGTAATTGAACATACTTTCTGTATGATGGAGGAATTATTTCAGCTATAAATAGGAAACTGTTGGAGATAATTAACAATGATTTTTTTCCTCTTCCAGCAAACATCCATAGAAATAATCAATTTAAAACAAAAATATTTTGCTGAAAAAGAGTAACATTTCCCGGAAGACATGAGGAGTGGTTTTCATTAGTATAAACCATGGGAAATATTGCAACTTCATCAGTGAAGGCCTGACATACGATTTCTATCAAAGACACATTTCATTTATCCTAGGCTTATTCAGCACTACTCTTATACAATGTTCCCTACCAGCTGTTGTTGCTGCCGTTTGCTGGTAATTGATTACTTTGTTCCTGGCCTGAGAAATAGTGTCATTTAGCACTTAAGTTTCTAATGGGCTACCAGTTTCTTCCTTTACCAAATATTAGTAGCGCCAAAAATTACGAAAGGCCCCTAACAAAACTTGAGATGCAAGTAAAGTTTTGAGTTTTGTTGTTTAATTTCATCTTTCCCCACATAAATTATACTACAGTGAGTGTTCCCGACCCTCTAAAATAACACAAATTTGCTGAAGCATCTGCTTCCTTATGTATCAGCCACATGTTCTATTTTTATCCCAGTGGTGAATCCAAGAAGTCAAATTACCCATTACTAATGGTCATGCGGCTGTAGCAGCTGAGATTCCAGAAAATGCCTGAAAAATGCCTGAAAATGTCTTTGGGAGCGTACAAGAAAAGCACAAGTCTGCACGCTTTGCACTTAGCGATTAGATGAAGTAATCTAGATACATATTTTCTTTGAAAGCTCTTTAAAGAGTAGCATTCATCACCATTTTCGCCATGGATTTTCGTTCTGGCACAGCGTATTCATCTAATTTGAGACCGCATTACACAGCTATGTCACTGACACTTCCAGAGCACTGTGTGCGGGGGTAAATGTGCACCAGCACGTGTCAAGGCCATGAAGAAGGACAAACCCTTATTGATTTCCTTTTTCAGTAGATGCTACTTGTTAAAATGGGCAGAGAGCTGGTCTGGAGGCTTCATGGTTAATACATATTATGAAAGTGATGAATTCAAGCACAGAAGTGAGACTAATGGATTAATGTAGGGTTGGTTCTTTTTTCTTGGAGGATTTTTTTTTTTTTTTTGTAGTTGCCTTTAGTAAGGTGGAACGTATATGTGTATGTATATTTGAAATTAGCCAGTGCTTATTATATTCATGCTGTATTTAAATATAATTGATAGATGTGTCCAGTATCTGGCTGGCTGACAATCCTATTGTCAACATTACCATGTTTATTCTCACAATGTCTTCCAGAAAATTTGGGAGTTCTGGAAAAATTCCATGGCACATGATCTCCCTAAAGGGTCAGAAATTTTTTATTTACTGAGCTATGTTAATGCCTCCAGTTAATGAGATCTTCATTAGAAAAATAGAATCACTTTATATAGAAAAGAAGAAGCCACAAGTTTGCTTGAAGGTGTATGCATTCAGGTTGGGGGAATGCCATACAGTATTAAAAATGCTTTGGAATTTGCCTAATGACAGGTTCTATAATTAGATTATGCCTTAACATTCCTGTTAATGATGTAAAGGAAGCTAGATATGCATTAAATATTTGATAGTTTTTACTGCAGACGGGAGGAAAGAAAGCGTTCATTAGTTCTAATAAGTGTGAGCACTGAGCAATTCAGCAGTAAGAGTGCAAGTCAGTTTATAGTTACAGGCGTAAGATCTGGACCTAAATATGCAGAAAGAAAAGCCCCACATTCTTCTTCAGTGGTTCTAACCACAAGAATTTAATAAACATAATTTCCTCTTCATGTGTGTCAAAAGGCAAAGGTGAAGAGAATTTTTAAATTTCAGCAAGAAGAACTTGTACTGGCTGTTGTCCAGCCTCATGATACTGCTTTTAAAACATAGACCTTTCTGCAAAGGAAGGAATCAATCCACTGCTTTGTGTTCAGATGTTGATCGGTGGGAGTTTTCCCTGATTAAGGAGCAAAGATCAAACTAGAAGATTGTTCTGAAAGGCATAAACTGTGGATGTGATTTGACCATTATCAGTGTCCTGGGTCTGTTCATTGTGGCATCATAATGAGTCTCTGATCCCACGTGCAGGACTCATTGGAAAGGCTTGGCGTCATGTAATACTAACATAAACAGTTTATAGCCAAGGAAATTGGGATATAAAATATCTGAAGAGGAGAATGTAGACACAATGTGTGTTTTGAAAGTGCATTTGGGACCTGGATGAAAAGCAAAAGGGGAAAGAATATCGGGAAAAAATTGCACAAATATCTTGTCAAATTTTTTACTATTCTGTGTCAGTCTACTGTTGAATTACAGTTCAATTAGTATTTCTGAACCATAAACTTTTGCACTGTGACAATGTACCTAAAAATACTGGAATAAGAGTTTTCAAAGTGCACAGCAAAAATTTTGCCTCATTCAGTATTTTCTTCCTTGAATTAGATTCTCAAGAGGATCAGCTTTTACCATCAGTTTTTCCTGAAGTGCATTTTGCCTCTAGATGGAAGTGCATAATTTTCAGTCCCATGTCAAAGCCCCCTGTGGGCTCCCACGAGATCCCCTTTGTTCCTGCCCATTCCCAGAACATGCTTTCCATAAGAACCGTGTATCCTGAGCCTGTTTGCTGAGTTTCCTTTATAATACTGCAATAATAAAGGGGAAAATGCATACTAGTGATGAAAATATTGACTTCATTCTTTTTGAAGGTATCATCATTGGGGGAAATCCAGGTTTTATAAGTTCATAGCCAAGTGAACATGGATTGTTGACTGTTGGGTACTGTATTGAAGCAGCCAGGAAAATAAACCTCTATGGACTTTCTGCAGAAACACTGGCTCTTAGAACAAATCTCTAAGGAAAGACTAGAACTGGAAAAGCAAAAAACCAAAATATCCCCAAACAATAATAGTAAGTCAGTAGACTGTACAGAAACTGCAAGAGAGTTTCTTGTAGTGCTTTATAATGTCTATGACGATGTTAAATTTACGGTCTAGGAGTCTCTGTATATGTTGTCCAGTCTTCTTGTCTCTTCTGGCTCAGTTACTGAATCCATCTTCCTTCTTGTTTCTGACAAATGAATTATTACTAAAATTGAATATTCAGGTTTGGCCTAAACCCACAAGGAAACATTTTGGGGATGTTTGGTCAAAACAACTTTAGTTATAAATATGAAACTACATTCTCTCCACAGCTGCTATGGCAATAAAATCTGTACTTAAAACTTGACTTTTGTATATCTCGTTGAGTGTTAAAGTGCAAGTCAAGTTTTAAATTGGTTCAGTAGCTTTAGAGTTCTGAATGCTTAACATTCATAAACATTTCTCCAACTAAAACAGCCTAAACAAATTCCACTTGGACAATTTCAGGACATTCCAGAGCCGCTGAGTTGGTGACAGACTGATGTGTGATTCATCTGTATGATGGCAAAATGTGACAGCCTTGGCCAGAGATCGGGGTCTCTGTGCAAAGGCAAATACACGCCCAGGAGGGAAAGATGCACTGCTGCAAACTACCTGCTAAATATATATCACTGTGAGTGTTTATGATTACTGCGTGACTCTTGTACTAACAAAGACACATGCTGATGTAAAGGTGGATACATAAATTTCTGAATAACACATTTTTTTCTCTGCAAGATAAGACCTCTCCAGCTCTTTTTTACTTTATCTTTTTTCATCTTAGCCCTGACCCATGTTCTTTGCTTGCATAAACACAAAACAAGGAAATTTAACAGAAATCTAGTCTCAAGAGCACACTTAAACACCAGAAAAATACTCAAATTAAGAGCAAATGTCCAAAATTAATTTGACATAGGCTTCACCTCTTCTACTTTGTACACCACATTTTGGGAGAGATTTAACATTTGATGTTCTAAGATGATGAATACCAAAGTTCATTGTCTTGCCCTCAGATAGCCATGCATCGAGTGCAGAGGCAGGTTAAACTAATGCATTTCATTCCTCCAGTAGTGAAGGCACTGAGATGTAAAGACGCATTACTTATTCATGTGTGGATTCAGTGAAGTTGAACTCTCCTCATGGAAAGAGATAGGAAAATTGAAAAATATTAGTGATTATTTTATTAGTTATCTAAGCTTTACAGACCTCAGACTGTGCATCTCACCATCTATTGCTTTTGTTAAGAGAATGGAAAGATCATCCCCTTAATTTATCTGTGGTTCTTTTCTCCTCTGCCATTCATATCCCTCATACACAGAGCCCAAGATAAAAACTGAAAAAAAAAAAACCACAGGAAAACCCAACAAAATGCCAAAGCTTGTTGGCGTAGTTTTCCTGCAATGCTTTTTTATTTTTTAATAATGAGGAGCCCTTTGTATCCTGTATTAGGTTTTTAGGACTCTGCCTTTCCAATGTCTTGGATTATATTGAGACCACAGCATCCTTCCTGTCATTCAAGTGAAATCCTCAACAGAACTCCCAATGACCTTATTCATCCCTTAATAAGCTGGCTGCAATATCTATTCTTAACTTTGTCTGTGCTTTCAAGACAGGAATTCCTGTGTGCAATGACAGCGGATTTTGAGTAATATTCAAATACATAGAACTAATATAGTGTGATTCTTGGGGTGCCCTGCACAGGGCAAGGAGTTGGACTCAAGGATGCTGATGGGTCTCTTCCAACTTAGCACATTATATGACTCTATGATTCCATTAATATTATCTGAAGTTTGTATTTCATAAGTATCATTTTGGAAAAATGTGACCAAGATAACTAGATCCATATCCCCATTTTTAACAACTAGTCTTTATGTGAAAATCTCATCTTTTTTTGCCCTTCAGAAAACTTTTAAAACTTTACCCTATAAACTGATATAAAACTAATATTTAGAAGTAAATTGTCTACTTTATGTCTTATTAAGGATCATATTAGGATCTCAGTGTTTTTGCAAAACTGATCAAATTGTTTCCCCAAAGTATTATGGTGTAACTAAACAATCATTTTGGTTAGTACACCCTTTCTGACACAGAATTAAGCTTTTTAAAGTTTAATTTTTTTATTTATTTTGCAACTCTGTCTTCATCTTCCCTCTATTGAATTGCATCATGATTTCATCAATAAATTGGAGAGTACCTCCATTCTTTAATCTTTAATCAAATGATTGAGCTGAGCGGCTTATGGCTGGCATTTCACTAGGGCTAAAATAATTGTTTAAGTTAGACAACTTTCTGAAAGAGCTCTCTTGAGCTGGTCTACCCAGCTTGTCTCCACTCTCTCTTCATTCAAGTCTTTTCCATGGAGATACGTTGAGTTCAGTCCCACAGATACCTATCTTATAATCACAGGATAAGAGCCTGTTCCTGATACCTTTTTCAAAGCAGTCTTGTGGTGGTGGTTTATTCAAGGCCACCCCAGAAGCTGTCTGATACTACAGGGTTGTCTGTAATAACTCTGCATCCACTTAATTATCTGCCTCTGGCCTATTGCTAAATCACGTCCGAAGAGATCCTGTCTCTAGTTCTCTCATCTAAAGAACTGACAATATGCTTAAAAACATTTTATCTCCACACAGTGACCAGCAATTTAGTTCACCCTGAAGAAAGAACAAGATTGTCGTGGTCCTAAAAATTGTTATGATCATGATAATATCGAAGTTCTAGAAAGTTCCTGATTTGTGACTGAGATGAAATTTCACAGGGTTCAAAATGCTTTGCATTTCTTCCTTCCTATTTTGTTTTGATAACCAGCAAAATTTTCACATTTTCTTCCAAGGTTTTCTAGAACAAAGTAAACCATAACTGTCAGGGCTGTTTCGGGAAGAATTGATTTTGTTTTACTTCCAGGGACTGGAATAGGTGATGTCTCTTGAGATATCTGCTGTCTTAATTTCTAATTTAGTGTTTTATCCTCTTGAAGACTTTTTGGTAACCCTGATTTCTAGATACTCCCTGAAAAATTTATTAAAAAGTATTGGGGACTAAGAAAAGAGGTGTAGTTAAGATGAGTTCAGTAGATAGGTTCCCAAATTCTTGCAGATGTTGGCCAGCTATGTTATAGGTGATCATCTTTCCTTTGTAACTCTCTTATGTCTCATTCATGTGACATGGAAACAATTACATGAAAATGCAGATGTAGATTCCAGTAATCTCTTTGGAATAGATAAATAGACTTTGAAATAATTTACAAATGATGCACAAAATCTGTGAGCCATCTGCTCACTGTTGGGGAAAAAAAACATGCTTCTCCCAACAGGCTTCTTATATACAGAATTTCTCTTTTCACACAGCAAGGAGGAAAACAATAGATAGCCAGGAGTCTGGAATGCAACTCATTCACACGCGCTCAGAGAGCTGCACTGCGATCAGCTCTGGTGTAAGCAATTAGGGCTAGAACTGTGTGACTATTAAGAAACTGCATTTACCTCGTCCAAATATGCAGCCAGAGCTGTCTGTTCTCCCGAGTGTAAATGAATTGAGGTAAATGTAAAATGGAAGAAGGCAAATTGGGATTACAGTGACAGACTCCGGCAGGTGCTACCTATGCTGCAATACCTGCTCATTCCTGTTCTTGACAAACTTGAGAAGAATTTCTTCTAGTGTTATTCCAGTACCTTGTGGAGCTGTCTGTGCAACCCTTGCAAGTCTCTGACAGGGTTTACCTTAAAAGTCTTTTGTATTCTGTGTCTAAGATAAAAATCGACTTTAATTCAGAAGCAGGAAGGAGCTTTGTTGTGCATTGCCCTTGTATTAGCTGATTCAACAGTTAAAACCCCCTTGAATTAGTGACATGTAAACGGCACTCTAAGAGTAATGGTCTAGAGGTCTTTTGTCTGATTCTTAATCATAAATATTACTATTGTTTGCACAAGCCAAGTCACAGCATTCTTGGTGGCAGGATTGTCAGCCTACACTCTGCTGATCTACAGAGGATAGTTCTCTACTGTGAGTCATAGTCTGCACGTGGCCATATCAGCACTTCAAATTTTCTTGACAACCCCATCTGTGTCTGCTGGCAATGCTCTCTAGGTTTGACCAGAGTGGAAACAATTCAGAACAATTCCGAAGTAATTAAATGCTGGTTGCCAAATAATCAGATTCCCAGCAAGACCGTGTCTCACTGCAACTGACAGTCACATTCTTGCTGCCAGGGATCCTGATGAAAAGTCCTGGTGTGAGAAAGATGAAATATAGGGTTGGTGGCATTTGATGTGAGTCACAGAGGGGTGAAAGGGATTGTGGTACAGTGGGAGGTCAGTTGAGCTATCAGCATGTGCCACAATTCTGACTGAAGTGTCTCCATAGTGACAAGCATGTGGGCTGTAGCCTTCCTGACACCGTGTGTGGTTTTCTCTTTGTGTTTCATATCATCAATCAAGTGTAAAATGAGTGGGCTCAGAGTGGAGTCCAGTATGCTCATAATTTGAATTAGAGGTCAAGGGGAGAGTCCTGAAAAGAAAGGGTACAAAATTCCCGACTGGGTCTGAAATACCTAGCTATTAATTCCCATTAGATTGCTACAGGTCTCAATTTTGGCAGCCAGTTTTATGGGGTACTAGGAATGAAGTCAAAATATGCAGAGTGTAGCACATTTCCTTCATCATAACATGCATCTCTTGAGTTCCACAAGTTTTGTGAGTTTGAAAAAATGAAGAGAAATTATTTTGAAATATTCAGCTCCAAATATTAGTTTTGGTTAGTAATGAGACACAACTAACGGTATCAAAATTGAGTACGCCCTTATGGTAGCAAGTGATCTGAGACTGAGTGCTAAAGTAGATCCTAGAGATGATAGGCTTCTGGAAAATCTGTATTAAAGTAAAAATTGGCTGTAGTTCAGATCTGTGAGATAAGTTGCTCAGCTGGGACCTTGAAAAGTCAGCCTTCCTTGAATGCTTTCTCCAATTGCTTGGGCAACGCTTTCTATTCACCCAAATTTAAATGATTATTTACATGTCCAAATTTGGAAGAAAATGCTCAAAGTCTCATTCACTGGCCAATGTGGGGCTGTCCTCCAATTTGCCATACCACACACGACTAAGGACAACCCCACTGAACTCCACGGGATAATTCATCTGAGGAAATGCTTATGAGTAGGAGCTAGAGTTATATGAAGAAAAGTAATTATTAGGTTCATACTTCTTTATGCTATGAACGGATATCTTTTTCCAGACTTCTGCCACCAAGTTTTGCTTGACTCTGTGAAATATCTCATTGCAACTGGTAGTAATGCTGCTGTGATAGGTTCCTGCCCCAAGGGGATCCTATCTTGGCTCACTGTCATTTCAAAGGCTCAGAAATAAGGGCTGTCTAGATCATTTGCAAATTTGGATGAGGAATCTGTAGTACAGCAGTGTTGCTACGCAGCATTCCCACATACGGTTTTTGTTACCCATTGTCTGTTCAAAGTGCTAGACACTGGCTGTGTGACTCCTTTAAAACTTTCTTTTGTAATCTATTTATCTAGGAAACCACAGTTTACACTCAATGTCTAATTTCCAGTGAAGTCTTGTTTTTATTTCCAGCTGAACTTGGTGGGGCACAAAGAAGTCAGAGAACAAGTGAAAGGTCAGTTGGTGATATTAGCCAATGGCTCAGGCCGGATCAGCACTCAGTACCTTCTGGCTAGCTGGTAAATCTTTCAGGATTTTTGTTTGTTTGCTTGTTTTTTGGCTTTCTGTTGTTATATTTTTTGGTTTTTTTGTTGGGTTTTTTT
This sequence comes from Grallaria varia, assembly GCA_013396735.1. Lineage (NCBI taxonomy): Eukaryota > Metazoa > Chordata > Aves > Passeriformes > Formicariidae > Grallaria > Grallaria varia. Next base: position 851,744 of record VWZG01011960.1, read on the forward strand.
TGTTTGTTTTTGTTTGGTTTTTTTGGTTACTGCTCTGCTCTTCTACTCACCTGTTGAAATTGTTCCTTTATGGAAGTTGTAAAGTAAAAGCCCCACACAGTGATTCAGAGAGGTATTTCATGACCCTATTTGTGGGAAAAACTTAGACAAATTAATTTTGTATATGTGGACTGTGTACCAGATGAGAGTATACACTGGTGTGTACTCCACAGCCTTGGTGCTCAAGTTCTCCAGATGTAGTGATCTCAGAGATCTCACTCCTTTTCCTTTTATTCTTCTGCACAGGGTACTATCGAATGGAAATCAGTGGAAACAAGGAGATGAACCCCAGATCATTTCAAACCTTTCTGTCCTGGGTTGGCACAGTTGCCCAAGTGTCCATGGATTTGTGATCAACTCTGGTTCTAATGACAAGGTCTTTATACAACATGTTTTAACTAAGATCATTAAATATTGTTTCTCATGGGAATCTGATAGGTGATGTTTGTTCAGCCATGCTTCACCCCTGCTGAAATTAAAAAAAGAGAGTTCTTTAAGACAATACCTGTAGTTTGGTTGGCTTCCTGGGATGGCAAAGACACCAGGACCAAAGGTGAGATGGTCAGAATTAGAAAGGAGCAACATCAAAGAAAATCAGTACATTAGAAGTTCAAGTGCTCAGGTAGAATTTGAAAGACATAACAGTAATGTACCTTCAATTACAACATTATCTAGTAATTTGCTTAATTCTACTCCCACAAGAGAACTAAATTTTCTGTTTGAAAATACGGCAACCGTCACAAGAAAACTGACAGTGTAAAGAAAACAACAAAAAAGAAGATACTTTTTTCCTTTATATGAAAGTCCCCTTCAGGAATTGTCTGTTTTTATCCAAGTTCACAACTCAGTACCAACTTCTATCCCTGTGTGCAGTCAGTGTGTGGGAGAATGAAGCCGTGTGGGAGGACATCGGTGCATGATGTTATGTGTCACAGAAACACCAGGTGGGTATGTCTGCATCTTATATCTTGGCAGCGAAACTGCAATCCCAGCCTAAGGAGACAAGAAAACAAGAGGAGCAGAATAAATGGAACAATTAAATTTTATCAAATTGGCAAGAACAGAAAATCCCTTAATTCAACTATTCAGTCTTCTGGTGGACTTTTCCTGCAAAGGATTGTTGGTGAACCATCCCTTTTCCTGAACTTCGTTTCTGGGAGAGGAAAATAAAGTAATTTTTGTGACTTGTAAATACTCTGGAAGACACTTTATTGCTCTTCCTTGCACTCATACAAAAAGCTGCATTGCATCTCTGGTTATGCACTGCATAAGGTGTCGACAATTCCAGACGATCAAAACACACAAGCCTGATTTGCCAAACTGTGGGATTACTTCCCAAAGTATTGGTATATTTTATCTGATTTATTTTAAAACTACTAAATTGAATTGCTTGAACTGTCTTTTGAGTTATTCCTGTCCCTTTTCAGCCCAGAGCACCTGGTTCCCTAAAAGGCCACCCTACATTTCCAGCTCCCACAGATGCATAGGATGATTCTGTGCCTTGTTCCTAGTGCTCTCTTATCATTCCTCATCTCCTTGGTTCTGTCACCACCCATTTTTGTGTTCATGTCACACAGCCCTTTTTCTCCTCCAAAGTCATATCAGTTCTTCCCTTATTTTGCCCATAATACTTTTTATCATCTTGGAGATCCTTAATATAGGTATCTTCCTCTGTCACACCTGAAAATAAGGGTGTGCATTTTATGATTCCTCCTTTATTTCCTCTGTTTGGCAGGAGAAGGAATGGTAGAGGGTTAATCTAAAGTCAAAATCCAAGGCATGAAGAATTGGCTCCCCAAGAAGTTGAGCTTTTCCTGTCCTCTTGTTCCTTCTGTAAGATTGGTGTTCAGACCTCAGAGGAAAGGGAGAGCTTTTGATTATCCCCATTGTGTCTTCTTCTCATTGGCAGACAACATAAGATTTTTTTTTCCCAGGAAAACCAAAATTCAAGAGGAAACTGGAGCTGTTCTTGTTGAACTCACACTGGCTCCAAGTGCAAATTAAATAGCCTCTCCTCCACTCCCCAACAAATCATATAATAAAAATTCCTTCATACTCTGTAACAAATTATGAAGAGTGTTTGCAGAGTGCAGTGATAAATCTTACCACCAGCCATCTACAGTTGTGACAGTCAGACTGGATGATCTTTGGGCACCCCTTCCAACTCTGAATATTCTGTGAAATCCATGAAGTCTGTGAAAATAGGTCCTATTTTTCTCCTCTTCTCAAGTGTACCATCCCACCTGTCGGAGGTCAGCATCATTTCACAGCAAGGCTCTGCCTCCACTGATGGCTGTGCTACTGTTTCTAGGTAGAGTTCATCACCTCATAACCTGAAGCCACAGAACACACAGTCACAGGAACTTCAGCGCTGGGACCAAAGCCCCATCTTGCTGCCCTGTGCCTGCCAGCTGCCAATACCAGCTGTTTCCTGTCGTACATCTACAACACCTCTGAACATTTCAAAATGTTTTTAGCAGGGATGGGAAGTGTCCAAAGGAAGCAGACAGGATGAAAGGAAGGAGAGTTCATTCTGGTTGCTGGCACTGTAAAAAGAACTGGGAATAATTTAGAAATGAAATACCTAAATAGTTAAAAACTTCAAATAAGCTGTTGTTGCTGCTAGCTCTATTCCTGCCACCTCCTTAAACTATATTTCTTTATTCAGATACTTGGAACAAGTTCTTTTCTTCTTCCTGGTAAAGTGAACTAATGAGCTCTTGGGACATTTCCAAAAGACAGCAATATTTTCAACTAATATGTATGTGCAGGTATATGTGCATTTTAACACAATTATTATTCCACTTCCCAAATCTGTATCTGTATATTTATACACATATACTTTAATACATGCACAAGTATGTGTATTTCAGAGCTGGTTACATTTTTCTGAAGGGTAATATTTAGTGAGAGATTTAGCTCTAGTTTTGGAGTTCAATCCTGTGTTTTCTCATCTTGCAAATGACCAGTGTGACTCCATAATAAATTACAAAGACAAAATCACCTCCCCACCCTATTATTTAGACTTTGCAACTGAGTTGCTAGGGAAGGAGCAATTATTATAATCCATTTACAATAAAGAAAAATGAGTTAGAAAAATTACAAAATAATACTTAATGTGTCTTTCATTGGTTATAATCTTGTCTTTTCAAATGTAAATGCTGGAAAGTAGGACCTTTATTTTTATATTAGTTGAGAAATATAAAATGCCATGAGATCCTGAACTAAAATGCTAGTGCTTGAATAAAATAATAATAATAACAAAATTGTGACCTCTGCTCCCACTCTCCTGTGTAGGTACATTGCAGTGTTGTTCCAGGAGTTGCATCGATGATCTTAAATTTATTCTCCTGGATTAATGCCTGATCCATCTGAGAAGATGATTCTAGAGCCTGAGCTGGTGCGATGTATTTTTCTGCTACTTTGCCTAAGTTTATTCCAGAATTTAGGTTGTGCTATCACTACGGTAATTTAAGAAACACTGTGGTAATTTGGACTATATATTCAACTGAGTCAAATTCAAAAGGAAAAATCCACTTCAGTCATCCAGTTTGACACATGAAGAAAAAGCTGTTTGTCAAGTTAGAAATATTTTTGTTTTTAGATATCTGGTGAAGGAAGGAAGGTTTTCTGATTGATATAATAACTGGACTGGGAGTTGGAGAACCTGGGTTCAATTTGCAGCTCTTCGCAGACTTCCTGTGTCACCTTGAATAAGCCATTTACATTTCCCAGTTCTTTTTCCTGCCATCAAAAAAGGAATAATTATATCTACTAACATCACTGGAGGTTTATGAGACTAACTTAAGAAGCAAAACAAATAAATAGAGGAGTTCTGGCTCTTGGAAGTTACTCTTCAACCTTGTGTTCTCAATATGCTCAGAGCACCAGACTCCAGAGCACTCTGGAGGGTCTATTTTATCTCCTCTGCATATGAGGATCTATATTAAACTAAGCTGGATTGGAGGGATTCTGTTACTTGGTACTGTGCATCTGGGAAGGATGATTTCTGTTGTCTATGTATTGCTGCTGCTCTGGGCTAGTCCTGCTTGTCACTCTTTGTATGTTTAAAGGTTGTCTAGGATGCTCAGGGTGTCTGGAACGAATATAACATTTAAATAAATAAATTTTTAAAAAGCAATTAGAATAATTGTTTAAGGATAAGGAACATTTAACGGGGTCTTGCAGAGTTTCAAAAAGTTGAAGAAGTACTTATGTGTTATTAGAAGTTTGAAATTAAAAGATCTTCAAGTTTTAATTTTTCCCTTTTGTTAAATAAAGCTTAATTCCTTTTTATTTCTAGTCATTTGACATTGAGATAAATTTCCAAGCAATTTCTATTTTGTGTGTGTTGGTGCAGGCGTATTGTTACATGTATAAGTATGCTTTTGCACATGTAATGTGTATGCATAAAGAAAGTTGCCTCTCAGTGCATGAACTTGTGTATGAAAGTAGGAACAATAATTTTTGTATTGCAGCTGTGGCTGTTTTCAACATCAAAGAGAAATGAAAACAGTAAAAGTAAAAGAAGAGGAAAAAAAAAGAAACATAAACCAAAACTATTATTAGAGAAGAACAAAGGAACTGATCCCACAGACAGTTTTTCAACAGCTGGCAAGGTTCATCAGCTATTTTTACTGGTCTAGTGCCGGTCCTCTTAACTCTTGTCATTTTTTTCTATTTTGTTTTGTGTACTTTTTTTTGTTGTTGTTGTTCATGAGTATTACTTATGGTTGGCTTGATTTCAATTATGCAGGTGCATGTGTTAAGTAAAACCATACTGAAGTCGAGGAAGTGCAAAAATCAGCACCCTCAATAGTTCTGTGGGGGCTCATTGCCTTGATCTGCCAGGCAGGTGGCCTTTAGATAGTACACATTTAACAACTGGTCCAGCATTTCAATTATGCTCCCTGGATTTTGTCATGCTCTAAAGCAACCCTCCAAGTAAGTACCTTCATTCCTTTTTTGTAGTGAGCTGAGAGACCCTCAAGACTGCAAGCCATTGATGTTCAGAATTTGTACTGGTACAGTCAAAAAAATAACTCAAAAATCACATGAGGAAATAAACCCAGGAAACTCTTGGTTTCTCTTGGTTCCTTCTCTCTAGCTTGCAGTTGTGGTCTAGAAACTGGAATCTATTTATTTTATAGGAGGAAAGCTGAGAATCTTGCTTAATCATATGACCCCAGGAGATGAAACTTGGTGGAAAAGAAACAGCAAACTGCCTTAAGATTCAGGGTGCAAATTATGAGAGTTGGCGAAGCTGAAGTCACATTCTCCTCTGTTTCTGAATCTTGGATTCACTAAAAGAGATGGGCTTTTGACATCTTGCAGAAGCTGTGCATGTATCCAGAAGTTTCATACATAAATGATATCTGCTGAAACAGCTTCTCTTCCTTTTATGGGGCTGATGAGAGTACTGTGACTGGTAGCAAAGATTTTTAACTACCAACAATGTTCCATAAATAGATTCTGAAGGAAACGTGAGAGAATATTTTAAAGAATGTATTGATTAAAGAAACTTAGCTGTCTAAAAGATGGGATTTGCCTACTGGGAGGCAATTATTTACAGTTAAGGTTTTGGAAACTCATCACTAGGATAAGGGAATGCAACTGCTAACTAAAGCAAAGCAGCACCCACAGATAGGGTGCAGATAGGAATAATAAAATATTTTTGGTTTTGTCACTCTTGGGAAGATTTTCCATTTATGTTATCTAAAGAAGACACTCATTCACTGAAAATCAAAACTGTAGGTACAGCCAAAACCAAAGCAAAGCAGTAAAAGATTATTTGCCCCATTTGTGATGTTATGATTAGTTTGTGACAGGACTACAATTATTATTTCCCATTGGGTCAGGTTCAGAATTCCCTCTCTCAACATCTGTTTATGGCAGTGCAATGTCTATAAATGTCTATCTGGATACAGGCGTGGAATTCAGACACATAATTCTCTTACATGGTCCCTGCAGGGGTGGAACAACCTCACAAGAGTCATTCCTTATTCCTGAAAGTTAAGAGCTGTCTAACACTAGCCAATAAGATAGGCCAAATACAGGCACCTGGAGTTAGCATTTTCTTTCAAACTGCCGCACTGAAATCCTGGATGCTGATTAGACGGGTTCACCTGCTTCAACATGGAGCAGAGAGAACCTTGCTGAGGAATTTTCTATCTGAATGTGAGTAATTGTTCAGAAGTAAAGGCTTGGGCTCAGTGTGGGAGGGATTTAAAAGCACAGTTGTACTCCTCTGAGAAGCTCATCCCAACCAACAGTGGCTAAGCAGATTGGCTGCATAGATGAAGGGATCCCACTGTGCTCCTCTTTCCTGGGAGCTGAGCCACTGCACAGTTCAGAGCGCAATTCTTATGAACACAGTAGGAGCCCCTACAACTGAAAGGAAATAATACCAAGATTCAATTTTCCACCTACTCAGTATGTCATCCTACCTTCCCTCATTTTTTAAGCAGTTACCTCCTTCAGGCTGGATGAAAGCCACCATGACTGCTGTGTCCTGCATAGGAGACAGTGGTCATGCCCATGCACCAAGTTCTGCTTGTGTGTCATCACTCAGGCTTTCATGTGGGGAAAAAGTGTGGATAGTTTGCTTCTTGACTTGCCTATGGATTGCTTGGAGCTCAGACTGGGCTAGCGCTGGAACCAGTTTACTGAATCAGAAAGAGGAAGTGTTCCTCAGCTCTTTTCCCAGGAGCTGGAATGGAATCCCCTTGGACTACCTTTAATTTATATACACTGAGCCCTTTCAAAAGGACTTTGTTAGATTTTGATCATGTCCGTTCTTGGGGTGAGTACATTTAGCTTTGGAATTACTTGATAACATGTGGAATAATATTTGCATTGGCCTACTATGAGAGGAAAACATGAATATCTCAAACTGTGTTCCACATGTTTACTTTTTAAATCTCACTAAGCCAGCTAATTTTTACACTGAGTCTGTACATCCATTACCTGGTATCACACACTCAAAGAAAATGTCTAAGGACTAGAGCTAAGAGGTCATCATGCTGATTTCCCTGCACACACAAAATCATTACCTGTAGAAATATTTGCTCTTGAGAGTATTGTTTTGTCTTGCTTTACCTAAGTAATCAACAGTTCTATTGTGAGTTCCCTTGGGAAAATGTTCCATTGACTAGTAGACCGCACTATTAGGAACACGACTCTGCCATTTAGACTAATTTTTTTTCTTGGATCATTTTATCCCTTACAATTTATTATTTTATTTACTATGATGTCTCTTTCACCATGCAAATGAAAAAAAAAAACACCTTCTAATGCATCAACAGAGTGTTGAGGAGTGTTAGAAATTATGCTGGGAACGCTCATAGCTGGCGTTTGATCTTGGTGCCTACCAGTAGATACCTCATGTCCTTTCAAGATCCATATTGGATCCTGGCTGGCCTCCTGCTGCTGATCGGAGTGTCCTATGTCAGACCTTGGCAGCCTTATGTGTATGTGTCAGAGCTTGCTTTTTGATGGCTTTCAGTACTTGCGTTAAGGGAGTTGAGTTAAACAAAGATCCCCCATTTAAAGAATGTGAGTCTTCAGAGTAAGATAAGGCTTAACGCACAGTCTTAGGAACAGGCTTCAACGAGAATTCCGTGCTAAAAGCTGCGCATTGGCATTAATAATTTTTTATGGCTAGAGATAAGCTGTGGCCATCCCCACCTGGTTTCTACAGGAGGAAGGAGACATTAGTGGTGGGATTTAGCTGTTAGACCAAGATACCTAAACGAGCACTACAGGCACCTGGGCCTGGTTGTCTCTCACTGTATTGGCTACCCATCACAGCAGGGTTTAGTAGCCTACATAATAACCTTTGCTGTATGAGAGGAATCTCATGGACAAAATTCAGCAGCTTAGATATTCATGTCTGCTGCCATCTGAAATGCCCTGGTATTTCCAAACTAGACACACAAATTGTTTTGCCTATAACACAGGACATGTGATGGAGCACAGGTATCTGGAGAGGCTCATGGAGGCAGTGGAACACCTTTGGCCATCTGAAATAGTGCTAAGTACCTATGGTTTACCTGTTTTCAGACAAATTAAATCTTACCCTGAATTTATGAAGGAAGCTTTCAAGAATTGTGTTTATTCAGCTAATTGAACCACACAAATTCTTCCATTTGCTGCCGTGTTTCAATGCCTTTCTCTAACGGTTCATTTAGTGCTTCTAGTTTATGGTAGGACAAGTCGAGGTTAAAAATTTAAACAAGTGGTATTTCATTGATATGTTATCCAAATATGCTTTAAAATGATAGCCAAAGCATGGAGTATGATGTACATGATTGTAATGGCTCATGGATACCTGGGATATTTACATTATCATCTGGCTTGGCATTAAGCTTGAGTATCCTGGTTAGAAGTGTCTTCCTCTCTCCCAGCTGTATAGCGAACCAAACATGAGGCATGTGTGCTCTGAGTGTCACCTGCACTGAAAGTCTAAAACCTACAGAGCATCTGACTATCATCTGCTGAGGGCTTGTTCATGAAAAGGAGGTTTCCACTGCTTTCTTAGCACAATACCACAGTGAAGAGCCCCAAGAGATGGACTCTTCTTCACCAATGACTGAGAAGCAAAACAATTGCATATTCAAAACACAAACTAAGATGGTTGCATGGACAAGAAATTCTCTTATTGCCTATTGTCCAACTTTTTGGCTCAACTGTAACAACAGTAATTCCATATGAATTATCTATGTCATGTATCTTGAACAAAAATTACTTCTAGAAAGTGTTCTTTTTTGTTGGATCAATTGATTATTTGAATTTCTGTGAAAACTAAACCACATTTAACTTCACCATGCCTCCATGTCTGAGATGAAAAATTCCAAATTTATTATGTTCTGCTTCAGTCATCACTTACACAGTAATTTTTTCTGCTCTATTTGAATGTGATTATTTCTTCAGTAGAACTTTTTAAGCTCCCTAATAAATGATGAAAAAATTCATGTTTTTGCAATGTCAGTCTTGGGAATGTAAAGCTGATATGCATGATAAATTCAGAAAGAACAGATAAAAACCCTTGTTTCCTGCTTTAACTAAGAAATATCATAGAATCGTAGAATGCTTTGGAAGCGACCTTAAAGGCATCTAGTTCTAAGCCCCCTGCCATGGCCAGGAACACCTTCTACTATACCAGGTTGCTCAGGGCCCCATCCAACCTGGCCTTGAACCCCTCCTGGGCTGGGACAGCCCCAGATTCTCTGGGCAACCTGTTCCAGTGTCTCACAACCCTCATAGCAAAGAATTTCTTCCTAATATCTAATCTAAATCTGCCCTCTGTCAGTTTAAAGCCATTATGCCTTGTTGTATCACTACACGCCCTTGTGAAAAGTCCCTCTCCAGGTTTCTTGTAGGCTCCTTTAGGTACTGGAAGACTGCTATAATACCCTGAGAACACATTTATTTGCGCATGAGAAGATCACTATTGATTTACCTGGTTTAAGACAATGTTTAGCAAACGTATTAACAGAACTAATGAAGTAGTATAGCAAGACATACCCACAAAATCAGCATTACAGTTAGTCACGCTATAACAGCTGTGTAATTAGACTCTGGAATTTTGCTGTCAACCCCAGGAAGCCAAGAGCTACCTCTGGTGTCTTGTGTTCCTTGTGCTTTGCACAGAGATTTGCAGTGCAGAGTATGTCAGCATTTCTGCTGACCCTGCACATTACAAATCATGAGCTGTGTCCTCTTAATATCATAAGATTAAAAAACACCATAAAACTGGAGTTCTTCTGATTTACCTTCTGGCATCAGGGGTGTTAACTTTGAAGCCTTCAGGAGTTTCTTCAGGCTTAATGTGCCCTTTTTTTAAAAAGATGAAACTAAGCTTCATGCATAGTCTTGTGCTGAAAAGTGATTTTAAAAAGAAACAGAGAAACAAACGCAACCCCTTGCTTGAGGGACCCCTTATGAAAACTGTGAGGGTCCCTAGTGGTAAACCATCACTCCCCTACTGTGTTTCACTTGTATAACTGTATATTTATATTTGTCATATAACTTTATTAACTCAGATGGGAAAATACCCCAGGATACTTTGCAGTGTGCTTCACAATGTTCTGGACTAATCCATTGTGTCTCGTTTGATGTTTTTACATTCCCTTTAAGCAGTACTGATGAAATTTCACCTCAGACATTGTTTTCTGGGGAAAGTGAAAATATAATTTGCTTTTACTTGCACATTCCTACTAGAATGTTGCCTGTAATTCAAATGACACAGCAGCTCAGGGTTTCCCAAGTGTCTTCGTCTTGCTTATCTTTTTAAATCACCGTAGGCATTCTTTGTAATCATGGCTGATGTGTGCATATCAGCAAATGCTGAAATTCGCTTTGGGTCAATTAATGGGGCCATAAAATTACCAGATGGGCAAATGCAATCCTTTCCCTCCCAGTGCACGCAGGCACTTATCCAAGCTGGGAAAGGATCTAACCACACCCCGCAGAGCCGATGTTGTGCATACATGCAAAACTACTTTTGTGGATGCGACTGCAGAGAATTTACTGCTGAAGCCCCAGGGAAGCAGACCCGAGGTGTGCCCGCTGTGGCTCTCGTGGCAATAACAGGCGCAGCTTCCAACTTGGCAGCTCATCTCAGCCTGAGCTTCAAATATGCACCAGAGGAGCTGGTGGAGATTAACTTTCAGTTAGGTCAGGAAAGCTGTTTCCAGTCTTAGTGCCCTTAAACACAACCCGTCCCTGTCCTGTACTCACATCACTGTGAACCTGAAGGTTTTGAGGAGGAGAGGTGGGATGAAACACGAGTGTCTTCAGAAGGTATTAATGCAAAACTGTATACATGTAAATGTCTTCAGGCTTTTCCCTTTGAGCTTTTACTGCTCCTGGCAGGGGTGATTTTCACTGAAAGTCTCTGCTGCTGGAATTGCAAAACTTGTCACTGCTGTCCTTGTCATATTTTCAAAAGCGGAGATTAACAATATTTTGTGTATTCACCAACTGTTGCTACCCAAAGGTAATGGATGAATGAGCACCTGCTAGTTGATATAGTGAGTATTGAAATAATAAATGTATTTTTGCACACCCCTCAGTTGTTCAAAATATACTGTCTTACCCACAAAATAGATAAAATTACTGCACATGTAAATATATTTTATATATATCCATAATTATACCATATAAAATTATGTCTCTTATAAAAATTTTTATTAGTTTTATGTTTTATTTTTAAGCAGTAACTAGTCAGTTCTACCTGAGAATTTGTATGAACAAAATAACAGAAAAGAGGAAGTGATAAACACAAGAAAATTTGAACAGTCATGTTCTGTACCTTGAGCTGTAACTGCTCTGAATGTTGATGAATACTGCTCACTCTACTTATAATCAAACTCTAGATTAAGGTCCTAAAAAGATATTTACATTTTTGGTATGGTATTTAACTTGAAAACATTAATTGCCAAGTTTTTCCTGGATCTGTTTTCTGCACCTTTGAGTGGACATGATAAGTAAGGTAGCTGTGTACCTTTTATTCATTCTTAAAAGGGGGCTAAATTTTTCTCCTCTCCACTCATATTTGCCGAAGAGAGTTAACTTCTGGTACTGACACTGGCTACGTTAAACTGGATTTAGAGCTGCCTTGGGTTAATGGTACTAGGACTTGCATGGGATCAGATCCCACTGTTTTTGAACTGATGGGAACAAAACTAGGTTCAGAGTGTAGAAAGCTTGTATTAAATTCTGGTTCAGTAGAAGATATGGAAAGAATATAATTTCTTCTTAAAATGATTTATTTAAATTGGTAGACTAGAATTATACTTAAAACCAAGTGTCTAAATGCACCTGTTTAAGTCAGCTTCTTGTTCTCTCAGGTATTTAAGCATTGAATTTTCCCCATTAGCAGCATGATTGACACTGTGGTCCTTACAATAACACATGATTATAACTCTGAAAATAGCAATTACATAAAATGGAAACCAGATGTTGCATGGAATTTGACTCTCTTGGTTTCTCAGTGAAGTAGATGAATTTGTAAAGCAGAAAACCACAATCATTATTCAGATGGATTGTACATGAATTAATGACATAATATCTAAATCATATATGGTTGAAAATAATGATTAACTTCAGCTATCAAGATAAGCTAATGGAAACCAGATTTTTTTAAAGAAAAAAATCAAGGACATGTTCTTTTCAGTATACTTTATCTTTACAGTAATAGCAAAACCAGGCCTGCTTTAACATTTCTTTATCCCTTAGATATCAAGGATTTACGTTAAAAATAAACTCTTCACAACTTTTAACCTCAGGGAGTGAGCTAAACAACCATTTTTGCTGTTTCTTGTTAAAGGCAAATGCTTTACCTTTTCAGGCTGGAGTAAGTTTGACCAAATCACCTCTCCTTATTGGTAGTGTTCAGTGAACATACTTCAGCAGAGGTTCGGGTCTGGGGCTGCATAGCGTTACAAGCGTGGTGGTGATGCTCAGTCCACACAGCCACGTTCACAGCACAGGCACAGCGCTGGATACGCTTCAGCAGACCAGCAGAGCAGCCTATTGCCCCTCAGAATCTTAATGCATTTATAACAATGAATATCAGCCTTTGGTGAGCAGCATCCTAAGTGGTTAAATTCATGAAAGCCCTGGCACATCATTTTCACTATCATGTATTCTTAATGACATCATCATTGTAAAATTAGGAACTTTCTTTCTCTCCTTCCTGCAGATGTGGAAGTTTGAAATTGCATTCCATGGTCCTGTGCCACATTTCATCAGTGTTTTTCCTTCGCTTTCTCCAAAGACTGGCCACATGTGGTGTGTAGATTGCTGGTGCTGTTTGGGATCTCATATCAAATACTGCTACCTAATCCCAGGCGGCCTCGGCGGGCCCACACCTGCAGCTGATTGAATCCTCCCGGAGTACAAAGCCCTGATTTACAGCATCAAGGATACAGGGCCTGGTTGCAGCTGGGCTCCAGCAGGAAAGGGAAGTTGTTCATCATCTTGTGTGCATTTCATTAACAATAGTGTACCCGATATGTAGCTTATACAATAATTTCAAATCACTGACAGAGAGCATTATGGTGTTTGGCATTAGGAGGAAAAATACTTCAGGATGGGCAAATTAAATGTGAGCGTGAGGTTTTCATGTGACCCAATGAAGGTCCACATGCTGTTTTACGCTGGGAGGGCTGATCTCAAAGTATTTTCTTTCCTTAACTTTATTCCATTTCTTTCTCTTTGTTTGATGAGCAGACTGATACAACTCTGTGACCCTCAGTGTATGAGCGCGGGGCAAAGCCCCACCTCAGGTTATAACTCCTTTCAGAAGAAAACATCCTGAAAAAAGAGTACTGAAGAAAGGGATGATCATGGCTACAAACCTATTGTTGCCTTTGAAAACAAGGAACTCATGGTTCAGAAATGAGCCTTGAGATAAATTCTGCCACGCTTTTGCTGGGCCACAAAGGGATTCGTCTAATGAAATTTCCAGATCTGCATCAATTGGCTGTACAGCCATGTGAGGAAAGTGGCACAGTTGGAATGACGTTCTTCAGCCTGGAAGTCCTACCCTTACACTATCTACAGTCCCCTGGACTTTCCTAGAAGAGGTTGTGGATGCTGTTTCCTGGGAGGACAAATCTTGCACTTCTGTCACTGCTCTAAAAGGTTAATGACTTACAATTCAGGGGTTTGGCTCACCCATAGCAAAAAAGTTGTATCCTTTATGAAATTGTGTCTTTTGAGTGTTAACTCACTTTCTCCCTTTTCAGAATGACCTGGTTTCCTATTTTAAAAGAATTTTGTTGTTGTTGTTGTTGACAAAATTATCTTGTTTTCTTCCACTTTCCCTAATCAGAATGCCTACAAACAGGCTCACATAGCTGTTTCATACCTGAACCTTTCAAATTCAAAAGACACAAACTTTGGGTGAATAGTCTCTAAACTGAACTCACAGTCTTTTTTTTTTTCAGAAACAATTAAGTAGTTTCCTGACTAAATGGTACTATTTACTCTCAAAAGTCATTGAACTTCTGAAATTGCAGTGTCAAATACAATTTATATTTGAAGTAATTGAGATGAAGAATCTTTAAAAAATTGCATCAAATATCCCTACAAATTGAGCATAGTTCCGATGCTGCTAAGACAGATAAAAACATTCAATTAAAAAATCTCCTATTCACTTGGTGATCAGGAAATTAAAAAGATAACTTGAATGACATAATGTTTAAGAAATACACAGTCATAAATGCAATTTAGATGGGGTAATCTTAGTTAATTAGTTTTATTAAAACATGTTATAGTCTAGAAGTGTCCTTACTGAAAAGAAAAAAAAAAACACACAAAAAAAAGGGAAAGCACTTGTACTTGAATAAACCCACCAGTTGCTCTATATCCATTTATTTCATTAATGTGCAACATGAAATGTTTTGCTGGAAACAAGTATCTCTAATTTGTAAACACAGTTGATGACTGATACAATATTAAAAGTCTACAAAAAGAAAAATAATGATTTTTCCTATTCATGCTCCTGTGTTCTTACAGTATGTGTGGCAATTGTGTGAATATTATCATATTAATTAGTGTGATTTACTGAAAAAAAAAATTAATTAGAAAGTGTGTAAGACATTACCCAGAGGACACTTTTGTATAGATAGTTTTAGAGGTATAAATCACAGGGAAAACTCAGCTGTGCCTTTGCTGTGAGATTCCTGACTTCAGTGCTGTGAACTTCCAAAATTATTAAATAACACTATTCTTGCAGGACAAATAACAATGAGAATAGGAGTAGTGAGGGTGTTTCTGTGTCTTCAAGATGTTTTTCTGGCTTAATCCATACTTCCTTTAGCACCCCATGCTGAGAAACATTTTCAGACTCATTTTCATGGGTACCCAGTTATGACAAATTGTCACTTCTCGAGTTACCTTGGCCTCCTCAGTGTACTTTTTTATTGTTCCTTACAATGCCTCCTCACACATCAGTCCCAAACTTGCCATCCCTTACTAATGATAAAGTCTGTCCTAAAGGCTCAACCCAAAGCCAGCAAACAGTCTATTTGCTTTTTCTCTCCTAACCTTTACCCTTCTTGTCCTCTAATCACATTAAACTAGTCACGTTTAATATTTTTTGTCCTCTAGCATGATGCATGTGTGTGCGGTGTTTATAGGGCACAGGTATCTCACCCAGGGTTTCAAGTCAACATATGCCTGGCAAGGAGCGGGTGCCTCACAGCCTAAAGTCCTAGTTTATCAATGAGATGCCTCATTGCTTCACCTTGTGAGCACCTGAAACAGCCCCTAAACTCTCACTGTAACCAAAGATACCTTTGACTGCCTGCTCCAATAATCATATACCTGCCTACCTTGTTAAATGCTCAAACCACTTGGCTGTCCAGGCCTGCTGATAATGACCAGCATCAGCTCTTTACATTTCCCAGACTCAGCTTCTCTGCACTCTCTCCCATGCCATTTTGCTCATGCAGTAGGTTTTGAAAACATAATGTGAAAATGATAAAAAATAGGAAGACTGAAAATGTTTGTCCCAGATTGGGTATCCTGATTTCACAAAGGGAAGCTATAGGATAAGTTATCTTGCATTTCTGAATCCAGAAATATGAATCTAATTGAGGACTGGAACAAATCCATTAATTTTTTCTGTAAAAATAATTTCCCTTGAATAGTTATCCATACAGTATTGTTGCTGATACAGTTGTAAAAAACATTTAGCACTTTATAATCCAATCTCTGCTCCTATGCAGGCCTGGGAACATACTCTGCTTAGAAGGGTAACAACTTTTACAAAGTGTTCCTCGTGGAAATCACCTGGAAAACTTCCAGGATGGCATTCCAGAAGTTATAGTTTTAGCAGTCACAGAAATGCACCACACTGCATTTCCAGATCCTACGTACAGTAAAATGATTGTATGGGGTAGCACCTTAGCCTTAACCCAAGAGCACTGTTATTGAATTGTTTAGCATTTGATATGCATTATGGGATACTCGAAAGCTCTCAGTCATTGCTGGCCTACCTCTGCTCACAGAACAGCCAAGGGTAGGACCTGAGTTGACTTTACAGAAAGTAGAGTTAGACCAATACTGGAGGGCTTTGGCAATTCTACATACATGCTTTAATCGGTCACGTACAGTTCACGATTCCTTATGTATAGGCATGCATATTTGGGAAAGGCATTGTAATTTCTCTTTGAATGTGGTTTCTTTGCTAGAGCAATTTAATGAACAACCCTTCCAATATTTTGGCAAAATCTTTATCTTTTTCATGCCTTTAGGGCCAGAATTTTATTTGGCACAGTACACACAATATGATGACTTTAAATAGCACAGAAATTACTTGAAACCTACTCTACAGCATTTAAAGAAAACATTTCACAATAAGCCAATATGTTCAGCTCTGACCCTTATCAGCTTTTAGGCTATTCCATGAGTAATGTCATCATGGTTTGAGCCATCTATCAGACAGCTGTTAGGCTTTTATCTGGGTGTACAGCAATATAAATAACACTGAACTCAAAGCATGGACAAAGCATGAAACTTATCTTTGGATCCACGTCAAACTCAGAGTTCCTATGTAGCTTAAAATATTAAATTTCATGTATTTTATTGGCTATTTGTTAAAAAAAAAAAGAAAACAACCCTTCTAGGACTCCAACGCAGATTTGGTAGCCTACCATGCTAGCTAACTGCCTAAAATCCACGTATTTTAAAAACGCAATCTCTCTCAAGAAATGACTATGAAATATAAGACAAGGTACAATGATAAGAATCAAAAAGTGTAACAAATAATCCTAGTGCTGTTCTGAGGACTTTAAGCATGAGTTTTCTGTCTCTTTTCTCAGTAGATTTCACCACAAATATCCAGAATCACTACAAGCATAGAGGTCCTGTGCCTCTTTTATCGGAACTGAGTCTAAATGAGACCCATCTTCTTTGTGTTTTAAACTAATTGATTTAGAGCTAGATTGAATGCTACCTCAGTCTTCTCCTCCCATTGTTCTTCTTCAAAAAAATTGATATGAGGAAATAAATTGATTGGTTTACAAAACTTATTGAGTGTATTTTTTTTTAAATTTTGTTTGGTAACACATCATTCCCTCTCCTGATACTGTTTTCTCTTCTTTTGAAGATCCCTCAACCAAAAGATATATTTATTCTCAATTGTCCAGCACAGGCAAATTTTCTATGGTCTATTTTTTCTAAATGGAGGGGGGCATTGTAAACTGCAGAGTATACAGGGAAGATTTCAGGAGGAGGAGGTCTATTCTATTCTATTCTATTCTATTCTATTCTATTCTATTCTATTCTATTCTATTCTATTCTATTCTATTCTATTCTATTCTATTCTATTCTATTCTAGTCTAGTCTAGTCTAGTCTAGTCTAGTCTAGTCTAGTCTAGTCTTTCATGATTCTTAAAACACGATCCCTTAGTGGTGCTAACAGGTCAGGATCCTTCCACTCCTTTTAAAGTAACTACCTTTTACTTTGGAGAAAGTGTCTCCATAGAACCATTTCTGTTTGTAGTCTTTCTTTTCTCTGAACTCCAGAGGTTCATCTTGCTCCCTTTCATTTCAGTTCACAAATCATTATTTTTCCAGCCAAAGACTCCTTTATTTGGTAAGTAGCAGAGCAGAACTTTATCCACATGTTGTCACCACTGGTTTCCAAAATAGCCTATTCAAGTAGGTTGGCAAATTTCAACTAAAATGTGTGTAGAACTGAAAACAATATCTGGCTTCTTGAGTTACCAGGCTTAATTGTGCCAATGTATGCTTTCATTGCCTGTTGCTGTTCCACAACTTTCTCAAACATAAACAAAACAGAGTTCCAAAATATTAGAACTTTCCAGCTTTGAGAAAGTTGTTTTCTTCCTCAAATCAAGTGAGGGAGTTTCTAGTAGTCAAAGAATGGAAAAAGTGCGCGAAAATATTTTTTCTACCCAACTGCCTTTTAATGTTTGTTCTGTATTCCATTTTTGCCCATCACGTTGCTGATGTCTCAGAGCACGCAGCAGGCGGTAGGTGCCGACCGCTGACCACCACTGTCCAATGCCTGTACTGGCACAACTCTCTGCACCAGTAGTTGGGTGCCCTCTTCACTCACATAATGACAATACATTTACGTATGCTAATTAAGAACAGCTTTTTAGTAAAAATATACCATTTAGTATTGTATAATACTGTAGAACTGAGCCTGAATGATTTAGAGAATACCATTTGAACTTTATCAACTCTGTCAAGCTTGAGAGTCATTCCTGTAATTACCTGTTATTTACTGTGAGCTCCTTGACCCCAAATATCATTCATACACATGTTTATAAGAATATATTAACATGTTTTGCTCATGCTTCATAAACTATGTTTCATGAAACTAGGTAGAACACTGCAGGAATAAAAGTAGCAGTGGACAACTGGGTCTTAAATTTCATTGTACACTAGGAAACAAAGATATTGGATGATAGCAACATAAAAGTGAGCCCAGAAAACTCCTTATCCTAATTCTAGGCAGGTATGTCATTTGGAATTAATTTCATCTCCAAGATTCAGTGAGGTATTGCAAGTTTTCTCTGCAAATGCTTGTCTCTAGCAATGATACTACAGAAGATGCAAAATAGAGTGTCATTACCCCTGTGGAACTTCATGTATTTTAATGATCCCACAGAGCAGAGGTATGGTTCTCAGATTAAGCAAAACACTAATTAAAACAGCTGCTCTGCCATGTTTTCTTTGGTTTCCTAACTTCTTGGATTCTTCTTTATTACCATTGTTTGGAGAATTTTTGAGGCTTAAATTACAAGAGTGTGGATTAGAAGTTGATTACCCTAACCGCAACATCTGTAAACTCTAAATTTCTGATACAGCAGGTGTCAACTTTTCCCTAGATGACTGTCCTGCTGTTGTTCTGGTTACATGTAGCCTTGTCAACAAGCTGTTTGTCAGCGGGTTTGCTCATGTTTTCTTTCCTTCATGACCAGTGATCAAGGCAACAACTGGAGAAGATCAAGGGTGGAATTCCCTTTAGTTCTGTGTTGGTTGATTTAAAATGTAATCAGACAGGTCTGAGAGCAAGAAATGTTGTTCGAGTAATTGCAAGTGACACCGTTTTTTGTCATACTATACTTTTCAAGGAGCTGCAAATTGTAATGCTTTGGCCCATTAATACATTGGAACAAACTTAATTTCCTACTTAGCAAAAGCCATAGGAATTCCCCCTATGCCTGAGTTTATGTTTTCCTAGAAAAGATAATCTGATGAACACATTTCCAGTAACGGAGAGTTCACTACTGCTCTTAGTGTGGTTAGCAATCCTCACTGCAATTTCATGCCTGAGTTGTATTGCTCCACTTTCCTGCTGTTGGGAGGCATTTTATCTGCTAAAATAATATTCCCTTGCCTGATGCTATCAGCTTTCTTTTTTTTTTACAGGCTGCAGGAAAATAATTACTTAGTATTTGTCTCCTTGTTATGCTCATCACAGCTAAGTGTTTGTGCCTTGCAAGAGGCATGATGTCCAGTGTGTTAAACGTTCTCATGACAATGCCCTAAACCATCACCAAATGTCTTCATCCATATATTTTTCAGCATGTTTGGTTGATGACTAGCTGTGAGTCTTTCTTGAGGCATGCCGTGGAACAAAGAGTCCTGATGAGAGTAAGTATGTTAGCCCAGGCTCAGTGCCACACTGATAGCTGCATGTTTAACTAAGAGGGAGTTTGTTCCAATGCCTGTTGAAATCAGCAGCTGAGCTCCCATCTGGGTACTGGAACAGGATCATGTTTTTAGGACTTTACAGATTTTTTAATAACAAAATTACTTTGTGAGATTTTATCTCTGATGTAAACATTTATTTAGTCCCATGTGACTTCTTTCTGTTATTGAGTATCAATTATAAATAATAAATAGATAAAAAAAATATTAGTAATACTGAGAGGAAGCCATCACTTTCTTCTTGGTTTTCCTGTCAGAAATAAAAAATTCAATTCCTAGTCTTTTCACTCAATTTTTTTCCTGATTAACCATTGATTACTAATTATTTTTCAATGATTTCATATTTCCACATTAATTCTGGTTAACCTTGAACATCAGCCTGATTTGTTAAAAACTGCCCCAAACTCAGAGTATGAGCTAATGACAAGGGAGCCTCTGCTTTTAACTTTAGTGATCACAACATGTCCTAATACTTTATTAGAACTACATGAAGACAGAAACTGTGCAAATAAGCAACAAAACTGGATCAAATAGCCAGAAATTCACAGGTAAGAAGGGCTCACCTGTAAGGGTGCATACGTCTCCCTGGTTCTTCCATGTAGCTGAATTCTGGTGCAGTTGTCCACTCTGCTTAGTGAGTCTTTCTGTTGTGGGATGCAGTGTTGCCCATCCACTTGCATCAGGGCCCAGGTGAAAGAGATGAGGAATGGCTGTAGAAGTTGCAGAGCTGGATCACTGTTGTGCAGTGCCTGATGCAGCAATTCCCAAGGCAGGGCACTCATGCTTGGCACCCTTCCCCTGCTCTCCTCACAGCTCCCAGGCAGTGATTTGCAGTAGGAAGACACCTCCAAAAGATGCTGCTGTTAGTTCAGTTCCCTACAGCTGACTGTGCAAGTGAACTCTCCCTGCATGCGTGTTCTCCAAAGCCTGTTGAATTCAGTGGCCAAACTCCCAGTGCTTTCTCTGGCCTTTGGAATAAGTGTTCAGGACTTTTATGCTTTGGAATGGGCTCATGCTTTCTTGGACTCCAAAATTTCTGAATCAGTGTGTTCAGTCTGTCTCTGCTTCTGTGTGTTTCCATTATTCTGAAGGAAGCAGAAGATGGAATATGAGTTGGACTGTGTGCTTACTGTGTGGCGGCTGATGAGTGTGCCACAGATTGGACACTGCCACTGGAATAAAGGAAAATAGGTTTATGGGCAACTTCCTGGCTGTAAGAATAAAGTAAGTGCCAAGAAAATCCAAGAATGAAATTCCAGGGATCTTTTTAAACAGAATATGAAATCTCATTTTGAAAGCACTCTGAAATCTCTATCAAATAACTTTCCAGTTTGTTCCTATTGCTCACCCCTTTCACAATCTCAAGTCAAAACCACGTAACTGCTGGAAGACGTCTTGATTTTTCTCGAATAGTTTCTCTATTAAAGTCTGCCTCAGTGAAATTGTAATAAACTTGTTTGTTTTGCTACTTGTTTGTAGTAATTTTTTTTTTTTGCCCAAGGAGACAAAGCAAAGACAAATGTGTGTGGAAGCATGTGGGCCCATCTATTAGACTGCACCCTAAAGTTAAATCAGGCTAGCTACAATGACATCACTGACTTTATATTTTTATCTGAGGGTATCTCAGCTTTTCTTCATTTATTAGAGCTCACACAGTGCTCTTTAACACCAAATATTTATGATAACACAAGACTTCTACTGTCTCACAGATTATTTTCTTTAGCATCCTCTGAAAAGCAAGAAATCTACAGAAAAATTCAGAAAAGAAGAAAAAGAGTTGATAAATAGGAGTTTCAGCTTGTTTCTGTGATGAATTGTCTCCAGCAACCTGGTAAGCAGGGTCATTCAGTGCATATTTCCATGATTAACTCAACTTTCATTTTAGCTTTTCAGTTCACCTTTAAATATTTAGTTTGGTTCCTGTGGACAAATGTTGATGTTGGCTCTCTTGTCAGACTGATGAAAATGTTACACAGATGTCCTTTGGTGATCCAGTCCCACTGAAAGGCCTGTAAATTGCTAAATTATGAACTCTCTTTCTCCATCATTCTTTTCATTGGTGACTCTCACTTAACATTTCTTGCTACTTGCTCTCTGTGCTTGTCTAAGGTCTCGGCTCTTCTTTAATGCAGTAATGTCTGTTTGAGTATTCTGTCTGCTGGACAAAACTGGCTGCATTACACTCCTTTGAGAAGACTGCATTTTACTGGTTGCTGATAAGAACTGATGAGATATGCCAATATCCTACATTCTTTTAGAAATAGTTTGTTATAGAAGTTAGAGCAGATCCGTCAGCTGTTTTACTGGTATAGTTTCACTCATAAAGAGCTCATCCTCTAGCAGAATACCAGTAGCTCAGAATACCAGTAGCTCAATCCCACATGCCATTTCAGGAAAGCTAGTTTAGTCCGCACAAGAATTCTATTTCTCAGTCAAGTCTTCCACCCTCCCACCCCTGGAAAATGTGAAATCCCCTTTCTTCTCATTGGTTTCCATGGCTGACTTGGTAACAAAGACACTAATCTCTGGCTCCTTTCCCTTACTAGTCATTTGGGGAATGTTCTGCTGCACTAATTTGAACTAGTGTTTTTGAGGATCCTCAAATTGCAAGGCTGGGAACAAATAGGAAAGAGACAAGTTCTCATACTAATTTAGATGCCTAGGGTTAGGAGACAGCTTTCTACAAGTTGTTTGCTATATAGCCTGAACTGATCATATTCCTGCCTTATTTATAATGCAGATTGCTCTCTTTAAAGGGAGGCTGGAATTTAGATCATATCTGCATTCAAATACTTCACCCATCACATCACAGCCACACATCCAGCTACAGGGCACTTTGATCAGCACTTAATATAGAAGCAGTGAAGCTGCTTTATCAAAAATATAAGATTGAATAGCACAAAGAGAGAACATTTCTATGTAATGTTCTCTGAAGCCCACTTGCTGTTTCATTCTTTCTTAAGAACAGGCAAGAGGGAGTCAGAAGACCTGTTGTTTCAACACAGTTGTCCCGTTGCCCAAAGACCAGCTTTGCTTTTGTATTTTCCTTCAAAATCTAGAACTCTCACTGGCAGTCTCCTGTGTCTTGAGCACTGCACCTAGCCAAAGATGAAATTATTTTACTTCACCTAACAGCTAGATAGGATGAATTACAGACTACACAGTGAAAATTTTGGTGGCTGATTGTGGTTTCTTTTCACTGTCTGTAGTTTCTTCAGTATCTCTGGTAGCTTTTTTCATATTATTTTCTACTGTTTTGTGGGCAGCTTCTGAAACACAGAATATTATTTACATTCTTTAAGGTAGCTATCCTGATTTTAGTGGGTGGAGTTTGATTCCTTTAGAGTACCTCATATTTTGGCCATATCTACACTCACAACAGAGAACCGTGCTCGCAGCATTTCAGTTTGCACTAAAAGAGCGACCACGTCCACAGGGAACAGTGTGGTGCCATATGGGATACCAGCCCAGCTGCGAGAAAGCAGCAGCTTGGAGGTATGGCTATGTGATTCCTGAGCCAAGCCCCACTGGCATGGATGTAATTCATGGGATTGCTTGTTCTGAGCTACTTTGGTAAGTTCTTCCTGCACTTGTACCATGTGATTATAGAAATATCCCTCTTAGAGGTAAATAAAGAGATTTTGTAAGGTTTTTTTACTTAATTGTGTTGCATTTATTTCCACGTGCTGATTGAAAGTAAACCTTGTGTTGATTAATTGATACAAACAAACCATAATTAGCATTACTCCAGAGGCTAACTTCCATTGCTGGCAAAATCAGGTTTAACTTCATTCATTTTCGTGGACTAGAGCCTGCTTATGTCAACATCGAGCTTGGCCTCAAAGAATGAAAACAATGGAGTCGTACAAAGGAGAGTGCTCTTTTTCAGTGTGTTAAACGAAGGATAATATTAAGTTTGGATAGTGGATAAAGTTAAGCTATGCTAATACTTATAATCAACTACCACTCTGTTGAAATTAGAAATCATGCATTCCTGAGGTTTCTAGCTATTTTTCCTGCCAAGAACATGTAGTGCTTCTACCAATTACATAGGAAAAACAAGAGACAGACTTTCTTGCACCAAAGCAGTGAGCTGTAAGCTCACCTTTAAATCATGGACACCTTGGTTATTGTTCATTTAAGACAATACACAGATAGAGAGAGACTGCTTGATAAAGGGTGGCAAAAGCATTATGCAGTTTGAGAAATAGCAACAGGTCAGTGTTTGTGGTGTCAAAAATCTCACTGCAGAAAGTAAAATTTCTATTCCTCTCTCTTTTTCTTCCTCTCTCTTTCTCCCTGTTTCTTATTACTAAGAGGAAATTTGCTTGCTCCCTCAGAAACTGTCACCCTGTCAAACTGAAAATTTTCCATAGGTGCTGGGTTGTGAATTCTGGGAGTACCCCTTGGGGGCCCTGTGTGCTGGCATTCATGGAAGGATGGCCTATTGGGTCTCATCTGGATTAGAAAAGTTAAGATTGTGATTATACAGCCAGAAACACTGCTGGAATTTCCATCCTTAAACTATTTTCAACACTCAGCTGATCTGATCTAGTGATACGATTGCCTTGCAGGAGGCTGGACTGGATGGATCAACTAGAGATCCCTTCCAGCCAGAATTTCTGTGAGTTTATAAACTTACCCTTCTCCAGACCTCAACATAAGCTCATTACATTCATTTACTTTGTCCTGGGTATTCTCAGGAATAAAGGTAACAATGGAAAATACTTTCATATGTAGGGCAGCACATCTAATAGATTTTACAAAAGTATCTCCTTTCCTCTAGTTATGACACTACAAAGACACCATCACAATACTGTACAAGGCTGAAGGCTAAAACCTGTATTGAAGACCTAGACTTATCTATAAACATATGGTTTATCAATTCTTAGGAAGTGATGCTCCCTATGCCTACTCTTCCTCTATTTCATCTATCCACAGGGTAATAGAATGTGCTACATTTTATATCCGGACATTGTAATTTTGTTGATTGTTCATAGGAGTTGCTCTTTTACTTTAGATATACTACTCCACTGGCTGAACCTCAGATGGGATTAATGACTCTTCTGTTCTCAAACTACTTGAAAATTTATTTGACCTTTATAGGTAATGTGGAGAAAAATATAATTCTTTTTAGCACTCAGTATGGTCTTCAGACCGAGTACTGATGTTCAAAAATTTCTGAGAGTTGGAGTAACTAATACAGAAGAAAACATTTGTTCAATTCTAATCTAAAAAGACTGTCAGGTTTCGGAGTTAAAGCACACATCTGACTTTCTAACTGGGAAGTGCTGGTTTATATGTTCAGCCAAATAATGTCAATTTTCAGTGCTCCACCCAGGGTGACAAGACCTTTATATTGTGTTTATTTTTTCCACTGAGTGTAATTAATAGCAAATTGCTTTTAGTCTGTTTTTCCCTAAAGACATAAACAGCTTTATGAACTTCTTATTAAGAAAAAATGGGCTTTCCATAATTACAGTGGTCATCAGCTTCCACTGCAAGGATTTCTTTTTGCCACCTTATAACTTTCACTTGGAAAAAAAAAAAATCAACTTTCCCTGATAAATAGTGATTTTACTCTGAAGGAAAAGGAGAATTCTTCTGTGGAGTTTGATGAAAAGTGACCAAACCACACCTGAGTTACAGGTCATTAAAAATAATCCATATTTCAAACTTTGGAATTTGGCTGGGACTCCACACTTGACACCTTTCTTCTTATGAAAAGTGTCATTCAATCATTAATGATGAACAGTCAAACTCTGGACCTCACACTGCATGTCCCAAGTGAAAAGTGATACCTCTTGCAACACATTGCACCTCAATTAAGAAGTAACTCAGGGACTTAAAGTTATGGCTGCTGCTCCCATCCACGCCACTGTAAATTGAATGGCAATCTGTTTGACCACGGAGGTAAGTCAGTGCAAATGGTTTCAACTACATCACCAGCACTACTTATAACATGAAGAATTTCTCCAGTATTTATCATACATCTCTGAATTATAATTCACTTTTTATTCCTCTCTTATTGGTATCTTGTCTCATTTTTTGACTTGTTGGAAGGTGAGTGATTTATTAACTAGCGTTCTCTAAATGATTTTTTCTTTTTCTTTTTTTTTAATGGGTTTTTAAGGTTTCCATGCTATCCCAGAATCTGGTGGGAATTTCCACTTCTTCCATTATAATAAGGCTAAATACAGAACTGATCTAGACCTGGCCAAGGGCTAGAGCAGAGACCTCCTTATTTCTGCAGGGAAGTTAACAACAGCTGGTGAAACAGAACAGCCATCAGAGATTTGAAACCTTCTCCAATAACATATTTGTTCTAAGAGGTTTCTACCATCCTTATTCCCTTTTGTCTTAGTGCTTCTTCCACAAATACTCACTCCATGATGATGTCTATGTGTGCACAAGAAATTTTAATTCTTTTTGTAGTCAAAGGAGATTACAGTCAAAAGAGCCAAATTCATGCTAAAACCAAGAAACAAATTGAGGATTAGATTACAATTTTATAGCCTCAATTATTAGGGGCAAGGAAGTTATCTTTCCTGTAGTACAGTAAAACTACACGAAAATCCAAGTTGGATGGCACCTCTAGAGACCATCTTGTCTGAACTGCTGCTGACATCAGGTCTGAGGTATTCAGACCTCCATGTAGCCAAGTCTTGAAAGTTTTCAGAGAAAGATACTCCACTGCTTCTTTGAGCAATCTAACCCTAAGTATTATTGTTCTTATGCTGATTTTTTCTATATCTAGACAGAATTTCCTTTAAAGTCACTTTCTTGTGTTTCTTGTGTCCTGTCACTGTGCATCCTTTGGATGTATTTTCATCTTCTCTAAAAATGGCTTTTAAGTATTAACAGCTCTGATTAGATCCCCCTTAAGCTTCCTCTTCCCCAGGCTGAATAAACAAAATTCCATCACTTTTTCATCATATATCAAATTCTCCAGTCCTTTAATCATCTTGGTAACCCTCCACTGAACAGTCTTCAAATTTCCGATGTCTCTCATACTGCAGGGACCAAAATGGATTCAGTATTTGAAATGTGGCCAAGCAAGGGTTAAATAGAGTTCATAATCACCCGCCTTGATCTGCAAGTTGTTCCCTTGCCTGGGCAAGCTGTGATGCAGTTAACGTCACTGCTGCCAGGGCCCACTGATGGCTCAGGTGGAGCTAGTTACCCATCAGGAGCCCATCACCTTCACAGCTGAACTGAGTCCCAGCAATTCAGACTCCTGTCTCTGCTGCTGGTTGGGGTTATTCTACCCCAAGTGTATGACCATGCATTTTTATTTCTTTCAAACCTCAAGAAGTTCTTGCCACCATCTTTCATCTCTCTCTGTGTGGTGAGTTTTCCTTCTGGCACTTTAGTCCCTCCCTGCCATCACCTGCAAACATAGTAGGAGAGCCTCCAGCTCTTTGATCCACACTGTTCCTATACATACTGGACAGGATTGAACCTACCACTGACTTCAGAGTAGCTCTACTTGTGACTGGCTGCCACTGTCTATAACCTTTTAAGGTTTAGCCAGTTTCCCACCTCTTCAGTACATACCTTACCAGTTTGCCGACGAGGATGTTGTAGGAGAATGTGTTTTACAGCTTGCTAAAATTGAGGTAGATGATGTCCACAGCCCTCCTTTTGCACACTGAGCTTTTTTTTGTGCATTTTTTTTTGGACATACAAAAGACGTGATTGGTCAAGGATGAATTATTCTTGGTAAATGTGTTGGTTTTTTCCCAGTCATGCCTTTTGCACTATTCATGTGTACAACAATACTTATCATGAGGAGTTGTTCCATAGTTTTCTCCTGGGCTAAAGTGAGGTTGGCTGGTCTGCAGTTTTCTAGATCTTCCTTTTTGCCATTTATTGTAGACAGGCATAATATTTTATCTTTTCTGGTGATCTGTGGCTCTCTCTGAACTCTGCAATCTTTTAAAATGGTGGACAGTGGCTTTGAAACAATGAAAAGCAACTGTTTTAACACCCTTTGATGCACCCCATGCATTTCAACACTCTTGTATATGTGGAACTTGTACAGATGGTCACCATTTTGACCTTTCTCCACTATTCGTGGTTCACAATTTTCTTTGATTTGCTTCTTTACACAGAGACTTAGGGGATGAATTTATCTATGAAGACTAAGACAAAGAAGTTTTATCTATTCAGGGTGTGTCACAGACAGATCCTAACTGCCTCTAGAGGTTATTGCAATGCGAATAATAACCACAGCAGAGACTACATTAAACCTCATAGAGTAAATCAAATTACTATGCCTTAGTAAGACACTGAAAGAAACAGAAATTTTACTTAGTTTTAGGTGTTTGCATATATGTCTCTACACTCAAGCTACGCATTCCAGGCTCCTTTTACTGCATTTGAGAGAAACAGATATTTTAGAGTGATTCACCTGAATTCCTTTAGACATTTAGTATGAATTTTCAGTGGCTTCAGTTCTGATTTCTCAACAAAGCAGAACTGAAATGAACTGGACAGTGGCAGAGCTATTAAATAGGAGAGTAAACTAAATGGTTAAAGTGAACAAATTTAAAATACAGAAGAAAATAAGTAGAAAGTTATTTAGCTTCTAAAGCCAAATAAACCTCTTGGGCTTCTTCTAAAAACTTTTAAGGAGAGTAGTGGGTCTCATACTAGTAGCAGCATAGTGCTTCCCAACCAGTACACCTACTGTTGAGCATGACACTGGAAAAAAACCAGCACCTTTAGCCTCAGCTGTGACAGCTGCAGAACAGATGGAGAGCAGCGTTGTTTGACTCCTCCACATCTAATTAACCTGTACAAAGGGGAAGGCAGTCATAAGATCCTAAGTGAAAAACCCTGTGTCTCTGTTAAGGCCTTTACTCTCCAAGAGTGGTGAAAAGCAGGGAGAGCTCTGTATTGTAGCAGGTACAACTCCTGCCTTTCAACACAGAGGCCACACTTTGCGTTTAAAGGACCTGCTTAGTTTAATTCAATGTATTTCACCTTAAAAGCTAATGCTGTGGCCTAAATTAAAAAGTGACTTGTATCTCAATTCTGTTGTTGAATAAGAATCTCATATTCAGGAGGAACTTCAGATGAGATAAAAAAGTCTACTGAAAGACAGAGAAGGAAAAGACCACAGAATCTGCTAACATGGTAAATAGCGTAGAAGTTGTAAATATGCACCAAATCTGGCCTGACACCCTCTGCCAGTGTGGTGTTCTACACAAATACATATGCGTACATATATATATACATAAATATGTGTTCTAAATGCTTGATTTACAGTAAGTTTACAGCAGAAATGTGTTTCAAGAATTCCTGTGTACCAGAGGTAGAGATGACAAAATATTTAACTTGTGTATGTGATGAATGGTTCATTTGCACAGCCATAAATCTTAACATCCATGAATGGAGGTGGATTCTCATGCATTTTTTCATTTGTTTTTTATACGATTGCTTATTTATTCCAACATGGAGCTATTTGACAATGGGAATCAATGATGAGACAGTCTTGGTGATTCAAAAGTATAAATTCTCAGATCTCATTAAACGAATGTGGAACAAATGAGAAATACAGGTTTGGGAATGGGGGTGTATGAAGTCAGCAAAAAGAATTGATTCAAACTGTCATGATATTACCATGCTTTAACAAAAAAGGATACATAAATCACTTGATTTACCCTCATGTCATAATGAAGTTTTGGCATTTGACTTGGTCAGATGCTTTTTTAAAATAAAATTTTAAAAAAGGTGGTTTTTAAATATATGTAAATGTTAACAAAACACTTTCAGATTAATAATTGCAGAGGGTGTCAGTGAGAAAAAAATGTTCGGCAGGTGTTGACCCAGCCGATATTCCAGCATACTTTATGTTATTGCCCAATATAATAACATTAGACAACGACATCACCATACCACTTCAGAGGTGTAGGTATTCATCAGAGAGTCATTAAATACTGGATTTTCTCAGTGTCACACAATTGCAGAAACAGTTGTGTTGGGTATTTGTTCTGATCCACTGAGAAAAGTGTCAGTGTTGAATGGCTCTAAAATGTCCTGTTCTTTAGCTGTATGAAGCATGCAGAGGGTTGAAATTTAAGCCTATGTCAGCTTGTGAAGAATCAGAAACAAATTTTTTCTTTTTGAAAAAAAAACACCCTGTCCAAGTTACTTTTGAGATTCTTAAGAATGTTAATTTCTTGCACATTCTGTGTTTTGAAGTTGTTGTTGTCTTCCACCTCTTAATTCCCTTACTTGGATTCTTTAAGGATACTTTCTTCCCCTATCTAAATATTCTACTGCTTCCTTCAGCTTCACTTTAGTTTTCCTGGATCATTTTAATCTATACTGGGATCTCCTAACATCTTAGTTTCTGCTGTGGCATTCAATTCATTTTTTTGCCTTTCACTTGAAAATGGACTTGGATCACTGTCAGAGTCCAAGTCTTGCTGTATGAATTCTCTCACCTCCAAGTTTCAAGACAACATCTTTCTCTATTCCACCTTTATTTTTGGAACCCAACTTGTAAATCAGGCTACATTACCTCAACTTTAATTGAATGAATAGGCCTACCCATATGCCTAAAGCCAGCATGTATTAAACACCCTGGTGGATCAAGCCCTGCTGGTTTCTTCCAAGCTCAGAGATGACTCTTGATGTACTACAATTGATATTCCTCTGCTAATTGTCATTGTTACTATTATTCTGGAAAGCTTCAATGGCCAAGAGTCCAAGCCATAGATTAGCATCCTGTTATGTTTAATAGGATGCAAATGCAGAATAGGAACACTCAGTCCTTTCTACTCTCAGAATTTCATGCACAGAGCTGGACTGAGGGTCACACAGCAACTTCTAGGAACATCTCTGCAGGAATGGGCAACACAACTGGATATGAACGGAATTCAGTTAGCTTGTAGAGGGCATAAACTATTTCCTACCAGAATTAAGGTAGGCATTGTGACTGCATCTGGGTTTTCTTGCCATAACTACCCTATGTAACCAAGCAGCTGTAGAGTTCAAAAGAATATCATCACCCAGACAAAAACTATGAGATTATCCCATCCATAGCAGTGTTACAATTGAGTGCGACAAGAGTAGCAGTTCAGTCACCAATCTGGTTAAAAGTCATCCTTTTTTAATCTTTTGTGAGAGTTAGAAATTACAGAATGTATTCAAGAACTAAATTTTGTAGGTTCTGCAGTCCTTCCTATCAGAAGTGGCACCACCCTGGGTCTAGTAATGCACTGGGTTTAGAGGGACAGCAGTCCTGGATTAAGTATTCCACTATTTTTAAAAGAGGTTTCCATGTCAAATCTCCTGTATTTTAAAAAACATTTTACACAGTTACATCACCACTCCTACAACTTCTTATTAAATACAGTTCCCAGTGCGACTCCCTGGCTTAAATACAACAGGTACTTTTATGAAACCTGGTTTGAGTTTTTAGTGCAGCTGTGCAGAACTTTCGTAATGAAACCCAAAACCCACCCAGGCTTGAGTTTCATTACAAATCTGAAACTCACATCAGGTTCTGTAAAGGGTTTGTCAGAGTTCACAACTCTAAAGATTTGAGACTGGATGAAGCAAGTCTATACTGAGTTATGATTTCAGGTGCAAGCCAGGGAAAATGTGGTTTGACCCTCAACTAGATAAAACCTGGTGGTTTAGGTTAAAAAGGAATAAGTCTTTGCAATGGGAAAATAGAGGATGAGTTTCGTAAGGTCTTTTGAAGCAAGGCTGTAAGCTGCAAATTTGTGTAAGTGAAAGTTTTACCAATAGTTATGGTTACTTATTTTGCCTTTCTCTTATTCATTTCTATCTGCACAACTTCTGTTGTATTGAAATTAGACTTGTTTGTGTAGGTCTTAAGTGGTCAAATAAAGGGCTGGTACCAATGCGTAACTCCTCTGGTCTAACAGAGAAGCCATTCGTCAGGGAGTCAGGAGAAGGATTCTGCACATGCTTAGATGACTGTTTTGTTGTCTCTTCTTGTCCAATGGGGAGAATATTTCTGGCTGTATATTTTCAGGTCTGAGAAAGACTTTTACCCTCTAAAGTAAAGCAACTCCAAGCTACAAGTCTGTGCTAATACAACTGAACTGTTTCTTGTTCCAGTGCTTCTACGTTGTCCTCCAGTGGAGGTGTGGAAAAAGCAGGTCTTTGTGCAAAGATACATTAACATCACAGGATAATAATATGAAATCTGCTCTCTCCGAGTAATTAATTCATGTTCTTACTTCAGACTTTTTCCCTTTTTGCATTTCTTTTGCTTCACCACTTAGTGTCCAGTGAGTGCATTTATCAGAAATGCCTTTCCATCCATTGTTCCTACAGTTCCTGAGAGGAAACCTCACATTTTTTTTGTAGTTTTACAGCTTCTGATTTTTGCCAAGACCCAATTAAAAAGTGTAACTTACAGTAGGCCGAAAAGTAAGTTTCAAAACCGTCCCAATAAATTATGAGCCTAAATTCCATTTTAAAAAGAGGTTTAGGTATTGAAAAGACTGAGTGTCATTGAAAGCTTATGCTATATCAATCACTTACAAATCAATAAAATGAGAAACTTTTCCCCAAATATGAATGTTTTAAGTGTCTGTGGGTGGAATCTTGGTTTTAGAAATCGAGTGTATTGTTATAATGACTTTTGGTTCAGGTCCATCACTAATTTTAGTCAGCTGTGAAGAGATTGATGACAATTTTCATGTCAGCAGAGCTCAAGTATCAGTTCATACTCAGATTTGTGTCTCCCTAGTAATTAACATATTTAACAGAAGAAAATTAAAGGGTTTTTTTATCTTCTCCAAGAATTATCTAAGAGATGGAGAAAAACATTGCTAAAAACCATAATTGTAAATCTGTCAAAATTCACAGAATTTACAAGCTTGTCTTTGTATGCTAAAAAATGAGTTGGAGTAATCTTTACAACTTTATTAAATGTAAATGACATCCAGTGGTCAAGTGTCACTGTATATACTGAAGACTCTTGAGCTTAACTTCATAGATGTCACTGGTCTGCTAACTTGGGAAGAGACTGAAGGTAAAAGGATGTTGTCAGCTCTCTGCCAACCTGTTTCAATGTATCATAGCTAATAAGTGTATCACGAAGATTTGGCTCCAGGGCCCTGCATAGATCTGGAGGAGCTGTCAGTTCAAACCCTCCTGCTATTATTCCCTTTCTTAGCATCCAGGCTGTTCCTGCCCAACTTCATGACAAGAGGCCAGCTTAGGCTAGGATAAGTGAAAGGGGATTGCACGAGCTGTTGAGCTTCTCCCACAAGGAGGAAATCCTTAAAATGTTTGTGATTTTGCGTTGTGATAGCAGCAGGTTGAGGGATTGGTCTCAAGTTGTGCCATGGGATGTTCCAGTCAGACGGCAGGAAGAATTTCTTCACTGGAAGGGTCGTCAAGCATTGGAACTGGTTGCCAAGGGAAAGTGGTGGAGTCCACATCCCTAGAAGTGTCCAAGAAATGACTGGACATGGCACTTAGTGCTACAGTTTGGTTGATGTAGTGGTGTTTGATCAGAGGTTGACTCGATGAGCTTGAAGGTGTTTTCCAACCTCAACAATTCTATGATTCTATTTTATTCAAACTCCTTTTAACCTGTAAGCTTAAGACCTGGGAACAGTTGTGAACCAGAATATGATGCTTTGGTTTGTGACTAGAATTGGTGATGTGGAATGTCTACAACAGTCTTTTAAGTCACAGAGACCAAGTCAGCACATATTCGTTCCTTTTAGTATGTGAAACTTAGTTAACAACTTAGTTGTTAGATAAAATTGAGCACTCTAAACTCCATTTCAGAACTAGATTTTTGAGAAAACACTACTTTACATAAATCATAAATATTGTCCTTATTCTTACAGCAATCAAGGAGAAAGACAGATGATTTCTAGTAAAGCACTATGGATCTGTGGATCCGAAGTCCTGCCCAGAAGAATCCCAAAATCTACATGATGATCCATAACATTGGACGTTGCGTTTGACTTTCTGCTTTTCCTGAGAAATGAAAGAAGAACATGTTGCCAGGCTGCTTTCAATTAGTTACCCATCTGAGTAGAGTCTGTGACTGGTCAGCTTTGTAATTAAGAAACATACTCTGGGAATGGCTGTTTGACATGATAGAATATGAAAAATTGGACACAAGTCTCAATTCTCCGCTTTGTATCTGGACTATTTATCCTTAAGGGGATTATCAAGTATATGGTCTGTAGATTTTAAAGCATATTTTGGGAATGATTTTGGAGAGTTGTGGTTGTTATATAGTCAGCTGTTAGTCCCTTGGACACACAGATCTTTCCACTCCTTGAAGGTAAGTTGTTGTCCCTGAGGTCAGATCAGAAATCTATTCAACCTTTGCAATGGCTTTGCAACAGTAAGAGAAGCAGCTTGTGTGAAAAAATTGTAGAGAAAATGAATCTATATTACACAGATTAAATCTGTAATTTTAAAGCAAATTTAATACATTTCAACATTGCATTTTATAATGGTAAAGGTACAAGATTCTGCTCCTGTTGCTCATTCAAAATATAATGGGAAAAAATAATTATGACAATTATTCTGATTTAATTAGAATAGGCTTTCAAGCAATATAAATAAACCACTGAGAGAATGGGAGTATTAGAGAACAATAAATGCATAAGTTTATGACTGAAATGCATACTTTGCTTCTTATTATGAAACAATGTCATTCACATGCACATTCTAAAACACAGTGCATTTTTGTGCTTATCTCTTTCTCTCTATTATGGGGATAGTTATAGGCAGTATTCACTTCTACATGACCACTTTGATTCAATATCAATCACAGTTTCATCCAGGAACTGGTAGAAGTCTTTGACCTATTTCCTACCTTCTCTTGTGGAATAGCAAAAGAGAATTTTTAATACATTTCACTCTCACTCGCCCCCTTAATGCCTTGCACAGGTTTGCTGTGCTCAAAGGAGATAAGAATTCAGAGAGGCCTGAGAGAGAAACAGAGGTATGTGGATATATGCAGAGAAACCACAACCATTCCTTTTAGCCCCAACCCAAAATGACCCCTGCAACTCTGGCATCAATGGAGTGATGAATCAGCATCTTCCTATGACAGTCGTAGTCCTGAAGGAGTGGTTCCTTCTCATGTTTCCCCCTGAGCAGTACAGCTGAGGGTATGCAGAGGTCAGGTTGGAGCCTTGGCCCTTCGTTTTAGAGTGTGAATAGTGAGTATGTTCCAATCAGAAATAACTCAGCAAAAGACATAATTTAACTTGGTTAATTATATTGAGTCTTATATAGGCCATGAGTAAATAAATACCCTGCATACAAGGAAACTTGTTTATGGAATAAAGTTCAGCTCAACTAAAATTCGGTGCTTTTAATACATTCAGAGTACATTTTTAATACTTTCATATGGTCAAATAATACTTCCACATTGATTTTCCCCCTTATTATTTAATCTACTCTACAGTGAACATGCAACAATGGCTCATTGATTTATTGTGAGTGTAGCAATACGTTTATAACTGCATGAATCATGCAGATTGCTCAATTCACCACATGCCTTAATAAAAGTTTCACTTTAATAAAACAGAGCTAAGGCAAATATGTCCAGAGCCTGGTCTGACATTCCTTATACATTACCCTGCCTCAGGAAATTATTACTATATATTTTATAGCAGCTACAGTAGGTTGGGGATCAGGATTAGAGCATAGTAACTACTGTGACATTTAGCAGAACTCCTGTGTATGCCATTAACCCTCACGGGGTGGAGTGGCATGGAAATGTTTTGCAACAGTGGTTTTCATCCTTTCTGAATGGGGCACTCAGAAAATCTTCTGTAAAGGCATGATTCCTCACTTACTGAATTTAAGCCATAGCATTGCCTTTGTACCTTTCACAGGTGCTTTTTGAGTAGTTTGTGGACCTCACAGGGTCTATTGGTCAAAAAAAGGACATGCCTGTTCCAGAACGGCTTCCACCACTTGGCTGCAGAGATGAACTGACCAGAGTCTACTTAATTGCAATAGCCAGAATCTGAAGACAGAAAATAATCTCAACAGTTACACGTACCTCGTACCTCAAACTAATTGCAGCAGTTACATCACAGGAAGATCTACTGAAGTAGCTCAAGGTCTTTTCCAGCTGAAATTGTAGTAAGTATGATCCCCTTAGCCAAACCTCCTCTTTCATTGTAGAAGAAGATTAACTGTTAGTCTGTTAGACAGTCACAAGCCCTTAGATGAGCAGATCTTCTGACCCTTCATTTTAGTCAGAATAGGCCTTAAGAAATTTCAGACAGAGATAGTGAAATTCTTGTGACAGCGGAGGCTTCAGAATGTGAAACTTATTGTGAATCAACACTGAACTCAAAGCTTGGATGGAGTTAAGGTAGGTGGTTTTCTTTTTCTAGCATTGAAGAAACATTCATTTCCTCTGCCCAGCTTTTACCAATAATATCTCTAGTCTTCCTAAGTTAGTGGAGCTTAGATATTAAGAACAAAGTTATTCATAACTTTTTTTTAAACATATGTAGTTGAGATAGAATTTTAAATGTGTTTGTTGGTGGTGTTACTAGTGAACATCATAAAAACAGAATTATATCAATGTTAAATGATAAAAAAGGTTTAATGTCTATGCAGACATTATGATGGCCTCTGATTGCATTAGATTCATTGCATATCAATGTGCTCTATAAAAATGCCAAACTTCTGATGGAGGGTCATAGTTTAGCAATTTTTAAAATTTTTATTTTGTTGGCTTAGTATTGTCTTGTTTTGTTGCTTGTTTAGTGGTTGTTTTTGAGCAAGAAACACAAACGCTCTGTCTGCAGCAGTAAAATGTTCTCTTCCATTTTTTTTTGTGATTTTTTGCCTGTTTCTGCATTTTGAATAGTGTTGCATAAAAGTGATGTCTTTACAAACAAAATTAAATAAAATCCACAGGCTTTACTGTTCTTAGGGAACCCCCCAATAGAAAACAAAACAAAACAAACAAACAAACAAACAAACAAAAAAAGGATTTGGGAACAATCCGTGAATGCAATAAAAAACAGCTCTGGCATAACTGTCTTCCAGTACAATAAAAAGCTTTTTCTATTGCTAGGTTGTCAGTACTGCAGAGTGGTTTTTAATGCATAAACCTCAGGCATGCAGATAAACCCAAGTAAAACCAAAGCCAAGGTTTGAAATTGGTGCTCGAAACATGTCTTTAAAATTATCTTCTTTGTCAGGGGAACTCTCTGTCATGTGGAATTATGGGCTTTAAGGCACCTCCTGGCTACAAAGAGGATTTGGCCATTATTCCTTTTTAGCTCAGTACCTGAGTTACTCCAGCCATGATAAGTCCAGACCAGATCACAAAGACAGTGATTTTTGACACACCGCTTCAGGTACTAAATGCAAAATGGTCAAAAGTCCAGAAGATTCCAGTTCATTGCAGCCTGCCTTGCTTATTAATCCCCATTATCTCTCTGCCTTTCTTCCCTTGGCTATTGTCTGAATTCTTTGCTAGTGCTCAGGAATTAATTCTTCAGCAACTGTACTGAAATCTAACCACAAGGTGTATATATCCATGTATACATACCTAAATGGAAAAAAACAAAAAAGTACTTACTGACAGAGAAACATTTTACATAATAATTTAATAAAACAGATTCATTTTGTAAAATTACATGTAATCTGGGAACAATATTAACCAGAAAACAGGAAAATTATGTACCAAGATAATGCTTATGAAGCAGAATGGAATTTGGAGCTCATTAGGTTTGGTTTCATTTAGTAGTAGAGATGGACCATGGCAGGATTGTTTAACTGGCTTGTTTTTCTTGGTTGTGTGGATACATCCCCTGTAGCCTCATGTTCGTGTCAGACTTGTGAAGCCAGGCAGGTTTGTCATTATTTCATCATTCTTGGAAGTTGAATGAAGATGGTTTTCCTTCAAATGACACTATAGAAAAAAGACAAATCTTTATTCTTTTCAGCACTTCAGTTCAACAGCAGGAACTAATATCTAGTGAAAAAGAACATAATTGATTTTATCACTCAGCCACACCAGTATCTTAATCACTAAACCTCTGAATTGTGCTTCATTTTGTCTCTGGTGAGGTCATGAAAGTAGTATTTGTTTCTGCTCCATGACTGTATTTGAGTAGGTGAGACGATGCCTGCCACCACCTTGTGGAGCCCTAGTGCCTACTGCTGTCTGAGCAGCAGCTCTAGCTAGTGGGATGTTGCATCTCAAGGAGGAGGGACGACCTATAACTGCAGCTGTTTTTACTAAAGAGTGGAGTGTTTTGTGTTATGTAGAGTTCAAGTCAATCATTATGCCAATAAGAGAAGGTCTGAGCACAGGATTGAAGTCACCAAGTGTCTGCAGTCAAAGGAGTTGTGCACGTGTCTACCAGAGAGAGACAGGAGAGGTACAACAACCCAGATGCATGGGACATGTGCAGAAACAGAGAGTAAAACATCTGCAGACCAGTCGAGGAAACAGCAAGAGTTTAGGTACTTGCTGAAGCTGCACTTCAGTGGGTGCATTTTGGATCAAAATATTGGGCCTACGTTCTGCAATTTACTTTAGTTTTGGTGAAGACCCTTGCATCTTTTATCGTATATGCTGGATTTCAACTGTCTACACTGAGCTTCCTGGCTCAAATTAACCCAGAGTGCCAAAAGGAAAGGTCAACAAAATGTTGAATATGCTTCTTCCAATGATTCCTGGAGCCATCAGGAACCTCTACCTCTTCTCTGACTGCAAATGAGAAAGCTTCAGCTTCACAAAACAATCTTTAATTGAACAGTGCTTTAAAGATATTGTGATCTCCACTAGTTATCCTTTTTCTGCTATATGTCTCTGCTAGAGCTCTACCAGGAACTCCTTTTCTGCTAAAATCTCTGTGTTGCTGATGGATCAGGGTTGAATTTCTATGCTTTGCAACATTTGCTTCTCAGGCAGATAATATATTGCCATGGAAATACAGGCCATTTCTCACTGTACATTTCCAAGAGGGAGCGTGGCACTATGCCATGTTATGGCTGTTAGCATCACTATATCATCCCTTCAGAGTGGTCTGCTTTGCTACCACTTTCCAAGGAATCTCTTTCAGGGCATGACACTGTGAAACTAGAGAAATTATGTTTGGCAATAACATGGGTTGATGGCAAGATATGTCAAACAGCTAAAATTGTAAGCTCCCTTTCAAAAGCTGTCCTCTGCCTCAACACCACTGCTGATGGTTAGATTTGTTGGTCCCACCTCCTGGTTTGCAGAAAAGGGATAAGAGCCGAGGAGAGAGTCAGGAGCACAACAGACTCTGTGTGATGTGTGTAGAACATCCCCCAGCGTGAGCTTGGCTGCACAGATAGCCATGTAAGATGAAGTGAAATAAGTGTTCCTTTGTGAATAAAGGCCCTCTGCCCAGCCTTTGCATCACACTGCTTAACCTGGCCCACAGCCTACATAAAGATACATAGATTATAAAGAAAACACTTCTTTCAGAATGCAATGTGAAAACTTGTAAAACACTGCTTTTGTCCACACAACATGTAGTTGTTCTGGAATGTCAAATAAACACAAGGACTTGCTGAATATCCTTCCTCTCATCTGACATTTTGGGGTCCAACCATAAAACTGATACATTACTGAGCAGGGCTAAGAATTTAAAATTTGTGAAAAGTAAAGCATCTTACAAACTGTAAATTCTTTCCTGCATGAAAGTCCAGGAATCAAATTATGACCTCCTCAGCATGAGTAGAAAACTGGGGGAACATGAGGCCTTGATTT
This sequence comes from Grallaria varia, assembly GCA_013396735.1. Lineage (NCBI taxonomy): Eukaryota > Metazoa > Chordata > Aves > Passeriformes > Formicariidae > Grallaria > Grallaria varia. Next base: position 891,234 of record VWZG01011960.1, read on the forward strand.
CACTCTGAGCATCATCCAAGGAGATTTAACTCAACAAGATGGATCAGCTGTTATCTGAGCTCTAAAGGGTAAAGTACAATTAGCTCCTTTGCTGCCAAGTGAGACACTTTTAGCATACTAGAAGTAATACGAAAATCTGGAAGGGAGACTATTTTCATAAAATCCATAAGAGTTTGGTTTTTAACATATTCTTTCCTGTAAGAAAGACTATTTTCCTGATGAAATTCTAGAAAATGTCATTCCTTCCTTGTCCTCTGTTGCATGCCCTTTCTGTAATTCTTTACTTTCCATGCCTTCTAGTTCATAAACAATATGAAAAAATGGGAAAGTGCTTTTCCCATTTTGATACTCACTTCATTCAACAAAATTTCTAGAGTAGGAAGAAAGCAGAGAAAAATAACTTAATAACACTGATTTTTAAGGAAAATTGGAAAGTCTCCAGATTTTTATATTGCCTTCAAAAAAATCTATTTTCAAAATCCAGAAAATGAAATTCTGTTTTCAACTATACCTTATTTTCTGCTAAGTATCCTCTTAAAATGACAGTAATCATCCATAGTAAGCATTATTCCTATGTTTTTCTGGAAGATTCCTCTGACTTTTTCTTTCATGTGAAACTTCCAGGAAAAGTTTCTAAACTGTTATTTCTTAAAAGCAGTTTTTGCTACAGCTCATGTAATTTTAATCATAAACAACACAATATGATTCTCAATAAATTCTTTCTCTAATTTTCATTATGGTTTTTTAGCTTTCATTATCTTCTATTTTTCCCAGTCAAATAAACGAAGGGTAGATAATGCTGCCAAAGGGGTAAATCATAGCTACTGTGTAGATGGTGATTTAAATGGTAAAACAAAACAATGCTACTATGATAAAACATTCACTTGCTTTTAGATAACTTTGGCTTGTGTTAACTATCCTAATAACTTCATTTGCAGGTCTTGCTGAAGAAGTCAGTGTGAAGGAATCTCTCCCAAATGTAGTGTTTCTGTTTTTTCACTTTTGCATTCCTCTAGATACTTGCTGTAAGCACAATCTATCTTTGGGAAGCTCAGTGTAAAGCCTGGGATATGTCATCAGGAAAGGAAAAAATGAACTGACTAGCATTTGTCAAATATCTGTGATGATTAGATTATCATATGTTTCTTGTAGGATGTTCTGCTAAGCAAAGCCCACTTACAAGGCCTCTTCCTCCTCTCTCATCCCTCTACCCCCCACCCCATCAAAAAAAATATTCTAGCTTCTGTTGATGCACATAATGCTTAATGTCATTTTAATGCACAGCACAGAGCTGGCACCCTCAGGTTGTGAAAATTATGTTCTGGTATGTGATGTGGGGAAGGGAAAAAGTGAAAGATACTGCTTGGATTTGGCAAGGATATCAGGAATGGGAGTTGGAAAAGCTGTTGGGAAATGTAGATTGGTAAGAGTGTCAAACAAAGACTGAATGGGAAGGACTCAAGGGGGAAACTAAAAGTTTTGTGGAGAATATATGAGGTGACCAGCTGAGTTTGAAAGCATCCCTATCAACCATTTCAAGTCTGCTCCTCTCCTATTTCAGCTTCTCGTTTACTTGTCATTCATTACCCTGGTGGTTTGCCTCCTTAGTGACTTTTTCCTGAGCAAATGACATTCCGTGGCTTAAGTCAACCAGGTGCACAGGTTCTTCCTCTCTCCTACCTTTGAATAACACCCCCTGAAGGCCAGTGAGCAGATAGGGTACCTCATCATTTTCCTGAAGTCCAGGTTAGTATTTTCTTTTGCATTCAGCCCTGTGGCACTCACCCATGTTTGGGAAGGCTGACACTGTTTGACTGTGTTCTCTTACTGCTGGTGCCTCTTTCAGAGGCTGGGATTCAGAAAGCTGTTTTTATGGTGTTCAGTTTATTTCTTTTACCCCTGACTTTCAGAAAAACCTTCCATTTTCTTCTACCACATCCCTCTCCCTGCTGAATCCTCTGGCTATTTGTGGGATCTAATCACTCTCTGCAATTTTCTCCTCCCTCTCCCCTCCTACTCTGCACTTGACAACAGCATTGCTTCCCCTTGACCCTCACTGGGTAATATTTACTATCACTTAAACGCCATCTCTTATTTTCCCACCTGACTTGGCATCCTCTTGTGATTCCATAAATAAGTGTGATTATGAAACATCTTAGATGGGTACTTGGCTGGCACGGGTGTCCAAACATTCTGTTCTTTCATGAGCAGCATATCAGTTGCATAGACCTTGTAGAAAGGAACAGGAGGCTCAAAGTGTCCCTATACTTCTACTTTCTCCTTTTGGCCTATAGGGAATGATTTTCAGATTGCTAATCCTCTGAGATGTATGCTATGTCTCACAGGTCAGCCCTTACTATTTGTGGTTGTGAAAGGGTTTATGAAGATGTCTGATAGCAAAGCTGACTATAAAAATAGGTCTCCAAAATGTCATGAGAAATTGTTTACAACTATTTATTTACATATTACAAAAAAAAAAAAAAAATCTTAAAAGGCCCTATAAAAATAGTGGGCATAACAGCAAAATCTTTGTAGCACAATCTTATATGAAATATTATAATTGAAATGCAGTGTCTTTAAGACCAGAGAACAGAGGAGAATGTATTCCAGGAGAAAAAGGAAAAACCTGAGTGAAAATCTAAGCCTTTCAATTTTGAATCTGTTGGACTTAGTTCTGTTTGGGGTTGAATTTACCTGTCAGTAATTTCCTTTATCTCAGCTTATTGTCAGTGGCTAGACCACAGTCCCATTTCCAATTGAGGGTGATATCAAACATGCTTTCAATACAGGTTTCTTTCCTTTATTTATTAGAAGTGCACAAACTAACAAATTGACTAATGCTGTCTATAGCAAGTGTTGTTTTACAGGATCTCAGCTTAGGCTCCAGGATGCTGAAACTACTAGGTGGACTTTTCACTCTTTGACACATTTGATATTGAGGACTGAAGGATGAGGTTTTGATTTTTCACATAGATCTCGTACAGGCACATCATTTGCCCTGAGGTTACTCTCCTTTCTGTATTTTCTAGGCTGGATAACACCCCTGGGATGCTCAAGAAGGGGAAAGAGCCAGCAAATCTTGCCTGCAAAAGTCAGTTGGATACACACAGTTAGATAGAGAGATAAACTTCTGGCATAAAAGTTTGCTTTGTGTTTCATCTTGTGTAATCACAAAGGCACGAGATGAGACTCTACCATGTTTCTCACAGGTAATTTATCCTACAGTGATTAAGGACCATGGGATGAGTAGCCTCTTCCCTTGCATATTTATGGAGTTCAGAGGAAGCATCCAGGAATGTGGAACATCTTTGTGTGTCTTTGCTAGGGAATCGTTTTAGCTGCATCTCCTATTTGAAGGGAGAAGCATGAATGCTTCACAACCCTGGGGGAAAATATTTACTGCTTGGAGGAAAAATTTCAGTTTGAGAAACAGAATTGTCTCTGAGATGCACTCAAACTGCGGGACTTTGGTGCAATATGGGGGCGGGGGGGGAAATCATTCTAGTACTGAATCATTCTAGTTGGATCTGGTACTAGTACTGATAACTTGTAGTGGGAAAACTGACAAAGGAGAAAAAATACTATTCCAGTTTCTGCCTTGGGAAATGCCCTCTTTAGCTTCAGCTCCAAGAATCTTATGCTGTTATCAAAATATTCTAGATTAGGATATTCTGGTAAAGGGGAGTACAGATCGTTTTTACTTGTTTTTTCATTAGAAGAATCCATACTGTTTTAAAGAAACAGCATCACCATTGTGCTGAAAATGGAGATGGGCCAAGGCACAAAAACGTGATTCTTGTTGTGGGTCTGAAATAAGACAAAGGTGATCAGAGATCTCAGGTGATGTGTGTAAGGCTGTAGCCTTACATCTGTTTTGCCTGCAGTTCTCTGATATTATCACTGGTGTGTTTTTCCTCTCCTTGAGTTCACCTCTCTTTAGTCCACACCTCACCCCTCTGTGTGAGCGATGGGGGCTCACCATGTAATGTGCTCAGCAGAGGAAACTGGTGACAGCCTTTGAGCTGCAAATTCTCTGAAGGGCACAGGCAGGTCCTTCAGCTGGCAATCAACACTCTGAACATTTCTGTTGGGAATCCTACTACAAGCCAAGTAATAAATCAGAGCTTTAGAGTATGTGTGAGCCAACAGAGAGCCTTCTCAAATGTCTGCATCACCCAGGACAGGACACCAGCACTGCCCTGCTCGTGGAGGTCTTGCATGGCTTTGGAAAGAACAGGCGCTGCAAATCCAGTATCTTGCCTGTCAGAATGTACTCTGGGAAGTGACACTGATTTAGATGGTTAGACAGGTATCATGGAAAGGAAACTATCAACGATATTATTAATCCTACAGGGGTTTTCACAAGCAAGGCTCCAAGATCATTCTGTTTTCACCCTTTTACGTGTACCGTGTGTGATTTTCTGTCTGCCCAAGAGTGACTAACATAGGAAAGTAAACCTTGGGTTGATATTTTGAAATCTTTTATGCAGGGACAAGCACTGATAAAATTTTACCTGTAATTTCAGCCATATCTTGATCAGTGTATTTACCTACACTAAGCTGCCACAATAAAGTGAAATCCTAAAGCAGACACCGAGAATAGTAGGAAGGCAGATGTTGTGTCTAGAGACTATACAACTCTGCTGTTAATCATGTATTCCTTGCATGAATAGCCGTGTTGGAGAAAGGACACAATATTGATCAAAATCAACAAAAGACCTTGATCTAAATGAGCTACCTATCCAAAGAAACTTGTTAAATCAAAACAAGTTTGTGAACAGTTAATTACTATGACTAATTAAGGGGTTTTTTTCTGAAATATACCAAAGACTAACATGTAACAAAATTGCTTCTTATTTTGACCTTCTGAGCGGATCAGCAAAATTTGGGGCATCATGAGCTTCAGGCTTTAAGTGTCTACAACACAAGTGGCTTACTCTATACTGGATGTCTAAGGTCCCACTGCAATCAACAGGTGAAAGGTTTTGATTCAGCTGTCCCCACCAATGGCTAATAACTTCTGGCATATGTAAGGTGTCTGAGACATCTGCTTGCAGACAGCAGACATGGCACATGACTATTGCAGATTCTTTTTGCAGTTGCTGAAGGTTAAATGAGTGATTTTGGTGGCAGACATGTAGCCCAGAAGTGGTAGTTGCCTACATATGAACAAATGAGTTAAGACCTGTTTAGTAAAACCTGAGAGCACTAAGAATGATTCACGTAATCATAAAACAGATCATTCAGCTGACCTGTAGATTTCTGTCAATATAGTCATATCTCTTGCTTTGTTGCAAACCTATGCATATTAAGATGGACTCTGTTTAGGGTGTTTAACTGTTCAGCTGGTCATGTGCAATTAAATTTTCCTTTAAAATAGAATCACCTCTCGCAAATCCTGACATTTCAAAAGAGCATAATATACACTCATCCTGTGACAGACTGAGTCAGAAGATTGACAATTGCCTGATAGGCTCTTTAAAAGTCTGTATAAAAACTGGAAAAGAGTAGGGTTAGAGCACTTCTGCTGGCGTTATTTGGTTTCAAAGACATATCAGGGTTAAAATAAAAACTTCAGAGAGGTGACTGGAGTCTCTTGTGTCCCCATCCCAAAAATCCCCCCCAAACTTGCAGGAACCACTGCTCAGCTCAATTCACAGAGAACAGTAAAATAAGCAACTGTTAGGGGGAAAAATTCTACTGCCTTTTTCTTGTTCTCTATGAGAGACTGAACATTAGTTCACAAACTTGAATATCTGTCACCACATCATTTGTCTTGCTTGAGTATCAAGACATAATTAGTGGGTAATAAATGCTCTCTAACTAAAAGAGAGGGAATACCTTGCATACTGAATAGTCATGGAATTCTCTGCTTCATGCAACATTTTATTATGTTAAGTTATTCTATATAGTTTTCACTAGAGGTTGTTTAGCTAACCTCTGCCTCATGATATATTTGTCAACTCAATTAAAAGAACCCATTAAAAATAGTATAAATCAAATTTTTATTTCCCTCTTTTTCTAATATTTAATTACCTACTCTTTTTTCACCTTTCCCCAAGGTTCCTTTATTTAGCTCTCACACATAGATTAGCTGATGGACAAGGTTGGCTCCAAATCCATTTCAGAGATCCTTTGAGACACACCAAGACCAACCATTTAAACCATGTTCTCTCCAAACAGGCAACACAAGGTTAATTTTTGTGGTTTTTCCTTTGCTTGGATGTGTGCTGTGAGCTTTTCAGTGTCCCCAAGTGAAGTACATGAGCAGTAGACCAGCAGTAGCAATACAATGACATTTCCACAATTTCATTAGGAAAATAATAAAATAGTTCACTGAGACTTTTGGGAGAAGCCAGATGAACTCTAACACTGCAATTGCTGTAGGGCTGAGGTTCAAACCTGGGTGAAATACTTTAGACCTACAGTAAATTTAAAGCGGTGACCTCATGCAAAATAAAGCAAACCCATAGTTTGTTACTGCACATGTTCTTTCCACAAACATTTCAATGCCATTTAAAAAGGGCCTAATAGCGGTAGCTATGCTAGCACTGAACAAGAATTAAATCTGAGGTTTTGACTGCCTCCTCTCTTCATATTTTGGGGAAGTATGGATATTCCACATGTGGTACTAATTCCCTTATAACATTAAACCAGGCATTGTACTTCGCGTGTGCCAACCAAGCCCATCCTGCCAACTCTGGCCCACAGATAAAGTCCAGGCATGAGCTCTGAGAGTCCCATCCCAGCACAACCAAAGCCTCGGTGGTGCAACCATTTTTTCATCAGATTGCAGGGGAGTTTCAGGTCATTGAAAGCAGTGCTCATGGCCTTTCATTGCCTGCTTTGCCAGAACACAGGGGCTTATCTGATACTGAGCTGTAATGCACCCCATGGCTACAAATCACAGGTAAAAGCACTGATAAAAGGAACAGGGCTGAACCTCGAGCCTACTTTCATGTTGCCCTCAAGCTGTTTTGAGGATTTCACTGAAACAGAAGACATTTTGTTTTTTGAAGGGGATGAGGGTTATTATTTGTTCTCTCAGATGGAAACAGTCTGTGTTCATTAAAGATATTTCAGTTACAAATTTTAGTCTCCATTCTCCCTTCCCTATTTTAATCTTCTTTTCCAATGTTCCTGTTAACCCAGAACACTTATCAGCCATTAATATTACTTTTTAATATACAATGAGAGTTTTTATTTTAATTTCTCTGATCCTCCATAACCTTCAAGGTAGCTCTGGAATAAAACAAAAAAACTTTGGAGTTTCCTTCCCTGCAGTGTCAAGGTAACAATTTTGTCCCCGAACATGTGTTTGAATAGATATGGATAAAATTCAGTGAAGTTACAGCTACTCTATGTTAATAGTATAATTATTTTTTTTCTGTCACTTGAAACTCCATTAATCTGAGAGAAGTAACTGCATGTTGATTTTTGGAATAAACTGGCCATAAAAAAAATCTAATAATTAAATAGCTTGAAATAAAGATTTCTTTTTATTATCCTGCTTTTCTCTGATACCAGTATTCTAACATACTGATTAATATTGTAATTTTTAACACTGAGAGGCCAGAAAAAAAATAAAATTATGCTCGAGCACTCACTTTTGTATTCATTTCCATGGATTAGGATGATGCAAACTTTTTTGGCTTGAGTTCATTAAGAGGGATTTCAAGTCTAGAGTATAAGCAGAAAGGCAGACAAAATTATCATATTCAGAAAGTATATAACAAATGTTAGTCTAGTGTAGGCATATTTGTTAATGAGGAAAAGTACTCTCCAATGAAATAACGAAATCTGCTGATTCCAATGGCAGGATACATTTCCACCTACCCATGATGGCATCCTTCTAAGGCTGTTCAGTGATCAAGTATTTTCCCTTCAAAAACACCATACATGTTTCATAGCAAATGAATTTCTGTGCTCAGGCGAGGCCAAGATAATAGTAAATACCACACTTCCAGGATAATTCTGGTGCCACAGATTTGTTATTATCATTGTACAGAAATAATGCCAAAGGAAAATGATGATACTAACACAAAACATAGGAGGAAGGCCTGAGAATGATATTCTCACATGTGGCCTCAATTCTCTTTTGATTTAAATCTGTATTCAAAGGTCATAAAAGAGAAAGAAAGTAATAAAAACAGAAGAAGAAATAAAAAACACATCCAAAAAACCAAAATAAGAGGCAAAAAAATATACATATAAGACCTTCCACTGCATCTTTTCAGACATATGAGTTGGCTTCAGGTAAGGCATGTAGGTTTGGTGTCTCTTGAGGGTCTCTGAAGAGAAGCAAGTGAGCAGAGGTAGCTGGTTGCATGAGGTACCTGATGCTGAGCAGTTCTGAGCCCATTCTTTCTCTATCCATATCTTAGAGAAAAGTTTTTAGAGACTGGACTGCCTTTGTCTTACACAGAACTGAACAGATTTGCAAACAATAACAATAAACAATAAAATGCACCCAGATGAATCACTTAACAGCCAATTTTTAGTTAATGAGTCTAAACAGCAGTATCAGAGAAAGAAATCTGCCAGCTCAGAGATGGTAGACTTCTTGGGACACATTATAAACGAGTAACACTTGTGCCTAGATTCAAAAGTAATATACAGACTCCCAGAAAAATCTCAGCATGTGAAAAGATTCATAATTTCCTTCAACACGTAAGTGAAAGCACACCCACAGCATAAACATTGCAGAATGAATGTTGAGTTGAACTACAGTAAGAAATGGCACAGGGCAATCCTTTCTGAAGTTTCTGGAGGATAACTATGATGCATATGAGGCTCTGAAGTGCTGGTGCCAGTGAAAATGCCATTATGGTGATGATAATCTCAAATCACTACATGTCGATTAATAAAGTTTGCAATATTTTAGTTTGTGTATATGAAAAAGACACAGATTAGAGGAATTTATTTTTCACTTATTTTTATGCTTTCTTATGTGTGTTGGAGAAGTAACCAGGACTTCAGTGCATGGCAAGACAAGAGACAAAGAGGGATCGATGGCATGCCCGGTGAAGCCCTGACCCCTGCACATACCAGCGTATTCTGAATGTGGCCAGTGCATGAAACCTGAAAGTGCCTGGAGAATAACAGCTTCAAGTGCATTCTGTGAGAAACAGAGGCTGATTCCCAGGGCGCTTATGATTATCAAAGAACTCCACAGAAATTCATTTGTATGTAAAGTTTTTTATTTTTAAAGATATAACTTCATAGAATCAAACAGAAATGTTACTTTGTGTGATAAATGCATTTTTCTAGAGAAATGTCATGCTTATAATTTTCCGATGAGCAAGACTGGGTATTTGGGCATTGCTAACATTTGTGAAAGAGCATTGTTTTGGAGCCCGAGGCTAGGAAACAAAGACATTTGTGTTATGATTTTAGCCAGTGTGAGTTTTGTTAAGAAAGCCAGCATCAGAGAACATTAATAATCACTCACACCCTCAAAAGCACAGGGACTGACTTTTGTGAGTTCAAGGCAAAAATACATGGCTTTTCTTCCAGATACATGATGATCATACCCTTAGTGCAAGTGCCATAAATCAGCCGACAAATACATTGGCAAAAAAGAAATTGTCACAGTCTAAGGCATCTTATTAGATGAGGAAAAGTATATACAATTTATGAACAGGCATAGTTTTTTTTTCACATTACAAGTGGCCTGTAAAGCTTTCAGCAGAACGGAGAGTCCGAGGGAAACGTGCAGTCTGAAAAGCACAATCTGAAACAAGCCAATTTACATTATTCTGCTATAGAGCAACTCCCATCCAAACCCAGACGCTCAGCCCAGCTTCACCAATGTGAGAATCACTGTGGGAATGTCATATGATGAGTTGAGTGTGTAGGTACCTCCACCTACTTCCATCATGTGAAAATAGTTCATTTGCTGTCATTAGTAGTAACAAGCTGCAGTTGAGTGCTCAGAGAAGAGGAAATGAGAATTACATGTATCCCTTGCAGCAGGAGATTTTTCCAATCACAGTGTTGCCTAGAGTCAAGTGTTCCTCTGGAGCTGTACTGTTCAATCCATTGTTTATGCTCATCTTTTATTTGCTTTAATCATAGTTTTGTGATTATAAATAATAAGATCATTAAGCTCGTAAGTACATGAGAAATAAGAGACAAAACCAGCAGCCAGGTGGGTTTCATCTGATCTAATCTCAGCTGTGAGGCATCTACAGTCAGTCCGCGTTAGCATTTCTCTGTAGTCAATGGAAACAAAACCACTTTTAAGGAGAAAGTAAAATCAGTTATCTTCAGAAATTTTTTAAATATAGGAATAGTCCCCTCTTGGTAACATCTCTGACTCTACACCAAGTGTAAAGTAAAGCTGGCTAATTAGTTTAGACAGGTCGCCTACATTTTAGACACCTAAAGGTCATTTTCTGCTGTTACCTATGCGGGTGAGTAGTTTTGTAGACTTAAATGAATCTGTGTATGTTGATGACAAGTAATTTTCTTTACTGCTGTGGCTAACTCAGAAAAAAAAAGTTATCACATAGGCATGACAAATTTAGACACTCTCATGTCAACATAAGATTAGTAGTTGTAACTGTAATATTAACGTTTATTTGTTCTTTGCTACTTAAAACCATGGAAAATGATACTCAAAAAATCCCAAGTTTTGTTATTATGGTATCTGTCTACATTCTGAATCCACAGGAATTTTGTTGAACTGTGAATTAAAGTGATTTCTTATACATGCATAGTAGGTACAGATTAGTCTAAATTGTGCCAGTGGACAGCGAGTGAAAATACCTGGTGATACAGAGTACCTCTGCTATGAAATGCTCACAGTGAGAGGGACTGTTAATGGAGATACTTTTGTACAGCTCTGGCATTCGGTTCTAGAAGTTTGCCTTCACAATCTGAATCACATATGTATCATTCAAACCATCTAGGATGATTTTGCACCTATTCTACTGTGTTGTACTGAAATGGAATATTTTTGCTCTTGGTTTACTACACCTTGTCACAAGGTTTTCTTTTTATGCCCCCCTGGAAATTCCATCTCTTCCCGTACTGGTCTATATTTTATTACAAACTGAAGTTTTAATGTTGATGCCTAAGGAACTAGTGCAGCCTGAAATGGAGACCATCCTAAAATGGATTGATTTAAAGAAAGTTTAGAAAGAAGTGGTAATGAACTGTTAGTAGCTTGACTTTCTCTCCAAAGATATTGTAAGTCCAGTACTACCAGAAGTGGGCTTTACAAGACATATTCTAGGTATTTAGTCTAAGCAGGGAGATCACCAAACAGAAGGTGCCTGGCTCTCACACCAACAAAATTAGATACCTAAATTCCTTTTTCGAGTGTTGAGGGCAGGTCCACTGAAAGAGATTTTTAAAGACTTAGAAAAAATATCCTACTCTTACAACTCAGTACTATACAGCATCTAAATTGAACAGTCTGAATATGTGCTTCAGTATACAAACACACTCCTAACCAGCTGAAGCCACACAGGGAATCTGTACCAGAGGCAAGGAATGAAATTGGACTTCCTGACTCTCCATTTTGTTTCTTAACCAGAACTCTTTTTCCTGGTCAATAAACTGTGTTAATGCCTTTATTTCAATACTAATAATTTAGGGCTGTATCAGGAAGTCAGACTTTTCTAATAAATATGCAATATTAACCTGATACTGCCTCACTTTTTGACTGAAAACAGTGTTCTTAAACCTAAAGAATCTGTCAGGAGCCAATAAGCTGTCTCAGAAGTCTGTAAAATGATCGTGGGTTACTTTAGAAGCCTGGTAGTTCTGTTAAATTCATTCTGTATGTGGTTATCAATATTCAGTTTTTCTGAAATATAATGTACATTTTTCCACCCTGACATACAAAGAAATAATTATTTTGTTACATTGTGACATACAGTATTAAATCAGAGAATTTTTTTCTCCTACCTGGGAGTAAGTGCCAGTGTTGTTTTTTGCTGAAATGTTATACTGTTGTATCCTAAGATGTATGGAGCTTTGAACCCAGGTTTCCTGTGTCCTGCACCTGGCAGTTTATTTGAATTGGTAATCTGCCACCAGGCCAAAAAGCGTGCTCATTAGGGCAAACTGTACAATTTAGCCATAAGCTAACCAGGTGGAATTAGATTAATTAAATGGGAATTTCTGATAGAAAACTAAGATAAAATTAGAGAGTATATGGGTAAATTTACAAGACTTCTACACCTTTAATAACTATGGATTAATTACAAGAGTGAAATTGAAGTGTGTGGGAGGGTTCTTAGTGCAGATTCAGAAGAAAATGTGAGCTCCATTGCAATAAAATTAATACATAGATTCTGAGACATGACCATTATCATAACGTAGCAGAACACAAACAAAAACATGTAATCACCCAGTAGCCTTTGCCTCAGGCAAGTATTTTCTATTTAAGTGCTAATTTGTATTTTTAGAAACTGACTCAAATTCAATTACAGCTTTAAAGAGTCTGTCATATCCTTGGGTAAGCTGTCCCACCACTTAATTGTCCTCATCTAATGTTTAATTATCCTCATTATTTAAAAACAACTCTCACATTGTATTTGAGTCACTTAATCTTCTTATGCCTTTTTTATTTTTTTTTCTGTTGTTAAACTGAGCAGTCCTCTCTCACTAAATGCTGAGCCAAATCTTTCCCCATCAGACGTGGTTTCTGTGCTTGCAAGAACTTATTTTTTAAGACTCCAACATGGCATAAGTGGTATCACTGTTTGGACCCTTATGATCAAAAGTGTAAATGGAGCATGGCCCACCTTCAGCCCTTGAAGAGAAAGCCACTGCCTTTCAGTACTGTGAAGAACAAGAATAACAATGTACTTGGCACTTCTGAATAACAGAAGTCCCAAGGGCTTCAAGTTTTAACCTATGCCTTTTTGTCATTTTCAGAATTTTGACGTGATCCTGCAGACCTCTATGACAGTCCTTGAGGCCACCAAACTCTCCAAGCTTTTCACAGGGGAAAAACCCTCTTCCTACTGGCACCTTTTCCAGAACAGGACTTACAGAAAGACAAAATGAATGATGATGAAATACCACAGGCTTCCTATGGGAGAAAAAGAGCAAAAAGGAGCAACAAGTGGCCAAGGAAGCTTCCTAAAGACTCCTCAAACAAAGATGTGCAAGTGTTAGTTCTCCCAGAAAAACTCAAACTCACCTGTAGTTGAACATGTCTTGATGCAAAAATGTTAATAAGCAGTAGCAAAGCTTAAGCTCTGTAAAGAATGCATGCATCCAGAATTATCAGGGAAAGCTCTAGGCAAGGGAAGAAGTGAGTGAAGAAGGGTACCTGATGACACTAAAATATAAAGTCTCTTTCACTTTCAATATTATGTCCAGCTAACAAACAACTTTCCATGGATTTTGGAGATCAAGTGGCTTCAAACCATACCAGAGCAGCTGTGACACTTTAGAATCTCCACTGAGCTTTTGATCCAATAGACCAAAATTGAGAAATGGTTAACTCTTGTAATTTTAAAATTTTTCTTTTTAGAACATTAAAATGGAAAGTATAAATCAGGTTGGTTAATTAAAGCTAGTGAAAGTCTTGTAAAAATTATTGACAGTAAAAAAGAGGAAGGGAATTACGTTAGGAATGTTAACATACATTGAATAGTGTGAAAAGGTAAATATAGGCAGAATATCGGGGGGGGGGAAATTCCTGGCAGAGCGATCCACAGGAATGTGGGCAAGTGTCAGAAACCTGATTGCTCATGATATTTAAATCCAGGCTGGACAGAGGACTAGAAAATCTGGTGTTGGGAATGAATTTATAATAACTGGAGCATTGATTGGATGACTTAATAGATCTTTTCCGTATCTGATTTCTATTAGTCTAGGATTCCCAGCTGCTTTTGCTTGCAAAGCCTCTTTCAGTCTTTGGATTTCTTTCTTTAATATTGACTAATAATAGCACTTTAACCAGCTGTCCATTAACAGAACTGTAGGTTTTCTTATGAAAATATTAAATTGGCAGGTGATAAAAGCTTTCCACTTCTCGTTCCTCTTAAAAAGGGTAAAGTATTAATGTCTGCAAGTGTAGCTGAGACACTATTGAAAGTTCTGCCTTAGCTAATCCTACCCAAGGTTAACCCAAGTCCTCCCACTTTGCAAGTAATGAAAGTAAAGATTTCAGAAGGCTAAGAAGGCTGAAAAATAGATAAAAGCACTTTTTTTTCCTGAATTGTCTGATCACTGTAAATAGGTTCCGATCAAAGTTTGTTGGTACACAGCAGCTACTTGGCCTTCCTTCCGTGCAAGAGTTTCCCCGTGTTTCATAACTGACCTTAGCTTGAGCTAGCTGACAGTGTTTCTTGCTGTGTTTGATTTATTTTTACAGATTGCTGCCACTGCCCACTCACAGTGCAGCTCAGGGAACATATTTATGACAGAGTTCATCTCCTGAGGCTTTACACATCAGCTGCTTTGTGTCTGTGTCTTTTCAGTGAGAAGGTACTACCCCTTGGAGACCCCTGATCTGTGTAAGCAGAGAGCTGAAGGAGACCTGGTTCATCCTGGTGAGCTTTGGGTTCTCAGCTGAGTATGAAGTAGAGTGAAGCTCATCTTTGGCATTTAACTTCTAAAAGCCCACCAACTTTCGTGGGCGTGCTGGAAGACTTTGAGCTACATTGGCTGGAGACCTTCAGAGAGAACAAGGAAATTACCATGGTGTGCCAGCCAGCCCTGTTCTTACAGTCTGCCCTAGGCAACTGTACTTCATCACTGTTAGGCTGACCCACTGTAGGCTGGTGAACTTACAGTCAGTAAGATTATTTGATATTACATATAGACTGTAGAGGGGTCTCTCTTGCTGGGGATTTATGTTTTGGCAGAAAAGCTGTCCTCCAAATATTAGAATCTCCAAAACATTTTGATTAAGTTCAGTAACTCGGTTGGGGACCACCAGAAATTTGAGTGGGTTCTTATTTTACTGAAAACAATATATATTTAACTTGCATATCAGCAAGTCAAATCCCCCTGTCATCTGACTCTGTTAGTTTCCCTGAAGGGTGAATGACTTCCATCTAGGATGAAATAATTGCAGAGCTGCAAATATTCAGCATCATCTTTAGCTTGCTGTTATGGGAAAGAGTTAGAAATTCAAAGTTCAGCTTGCAGAATTTAAAGTGGGTAAATAACCCAACTTTAGTTATCAGCTCTAGTGTAGGCATCAGTATTTCTTCTGCAATGACTGTTGAAAAATCACTGTGTCCAAGGGACATATAACTTCACACACCTTGAAAGTTTGTAATACAAGACAAAAAAAGAGGAAAAAAATCCCTTGTATCAAGGATATATAAGAGTCTGTGCACTGATTTGCAATGAAATTTCAGGAAGTTTTGAACCCAAATAAAATAAATCACCTTCTCAAAGCATCTGGAATATAAATGGAAAAAAAAAGATTTTCTGTTGAATTGTGAGACGCCCTAGGTTTTCAGTTTGCACAAAATGCTTAACTTTTAAATAGTTAGAGGTCAGTATTTTCATGTTAATACTACTTTTTAAAATTGTGCTAAAGAACCCAAACAAAGAAAAAGAACAGAAGGAAAAAAAATGCAGAAAACAACCAGAGAAGATATGAGGAGTTAATGTCTCTCTCTATTCACATCTTTGCACATAGTATTCTTTATGATGTAGGACTAGACATAAAGACAGTCTTGCAATAACATTTTCAATTTAAATGTGCATTGGAAAGCTGTAAATTTGTACATTTAAATTGAGATAAAGATTCAGATTTTTCTTGAAAATTTTTTCTGTATGGAAGCTTTTGAAGTGTGAATGTATGGGCACAGATGAATGAATAAACCACTGTTTAGACTGCACTTGAAGATGCAGATTTTATACAAGATAATTAATGGACATTTGCACTGAAGAAATGGAAAGAAACAACATTATGACAATATTTTACAGGGAGGCAAACAATTCAGAAACTCTTATATGAAAATAGGAGAACTTAAAACTAGACTATTTAAAAATCCTTTTATTGTATATCAGCTAAACCATATAAAAGCACATTTTTTGTGGGTGGTTGGAATACCATTTTTATGGTATTTTAAACCTTTGGCTTAATTTATGAAATAACCTTGGACTGAGTCAGTAAAAAATCTGCACTGTTCAATGGATCTCAGAATACCTCACTTCCTAACTGTGGTTTAGTTGCTGAATATTAAACCATTATATAAACCCTCTGTCTGTAGGGAATTAGGAGCAAACTCTGACTGTAGTCAGTTTTTCTCAAAACCACCTGCTACAGGGATTGGCAATCCAGAAAGCCAGAGCAGAACCCAGGGCTGATGCCACACTGTTCGCTGTTCTCCGTCTGCAGGGTGCAAAACGAGGGCACGACCTCTGGGATTTAGCAGTTCTAATTGGCTTATTTGTGTCAGACTTCCCAAAGAGGAAGGCAGATTTAAAGTAGCAGATTACAGGTTGTACATTGTGGAGCACGGGGGGAAAGCCAGGCAATAGGCTCTGCATAACTTCCTCCCTTCTTCAGTGAGAAGATATGTGCACTAATCACTAACTACATCTGAGAGAGGATTATTACTAGACTGCTGACAAGTGTTCTCCTAACAGCGTGGGGGCATGTGGCAATGAGTGAAAGCACTGATGTAAGAAATGGAAAAATGTATCTAGATTTAGAACACCATCATACCAGAGTGCACTCCTGCATGTTCTAGTTCTCCTTGCCATGCAGTTTAGATGTAGTGTAAAAAAGTAGGTGAGATACTTCCCATTTAAATCAGGCCAAATAGTTATTAGGCAGGAGGAAAGTCTGAAATGCACATAGATAGAACTAAGCAGGGGCAAAAGGATACGTTCTTGGCATGTCTCAATAATAAGGCATAGGCTTTCCCAAGGTATCATATCCCTTTTTTATGTGTTTATATTTTCCCTTAGAAAAAAGGGTAACAATAGCAATGACAGCCATGGACTTCAAAAAAAAAATTACACAAGTTTATGAACAGTGTTGTTAGATCTAAACTAGAGAAAGGAAAAGCAGCAGAGACACTCTTCTGATCTGAAAGCCAGTTATGTTGTCTGGTTGTTTCTATATTTCTAAACCTTTCTACACTCAAGAACTGGGTGGCTAACTGCAGCTACTTAGTGGGAAAAATTCTGTCTCACACTGAAGCTGTGCAAGGGCACCATCCAGGAGAGTCTTAATTGGTGCCGGCCTGTGGGAAACTTTTTGGAAGCTCAGGGTCATGGAAAGATATTGGAGCTGTATCTGCAGAACATGGGACTGTCACAAGACCAGCTGGTGAACAATGAACAAGAGCTGACTGTCTAAAGAAGATAGCACGCGGATGTGGGAGTAGGACTCAAGACCCTCAGATTGAAACATGTTGCCGCTGAGGAAGGTCAACCATATCAGCTTATGAACAGCGCGCGATTGTTAAACATTGACCAATCCAGTATTAGCACGCTTCATTATTAGCCAATTAAGCATTGCCATGCTATATCACGCTATTTAGAAACCCTATATAAACCTCACGTTTTGTATTAATAAACGGAACAGCCATGATAACTCCATGAGTAAGTGTCTGATTCCGGGTTCACCGCGACACCGGCCCTGTGCATGAAAGGGACCATTCCTGCTGTTAATCTGGACTGAGCTTCAGTGACTTGAAAGTTTTTGATTTAGTAGCAAAAGCCACTGCAAGCTTGTGCTGCTGACCTGTGCTGAAACCACAGTGCTACAACTCGGTGGTTAAAGCATGAGCGCTGCTCCCATTCCTGCAGCCACTGCTTCTTATCCTGTGTGGACATGCTGCTGTAAGAGAAGTGTAATTTGTTGCTCCATTCCCCAACCTTTGGCTCTATTAGTGTACAAATTGGGTGGGATCCTCTCACTTCAACATCTGTGTGTCGACATTTCCATCTGACACCATTTATACTTGGTAGGGAGGAACAGTTTGGCTCGCTATTCCAGACTCAGTCACACCCAGGAAGCACCTATTTCTCCCCAAAGGGAGTCTCCAGTGATAAGGTCAGATGAAGAAGTGTGTATTTTAAACACATCTGTTTGAGCAGATCAGTTTTCCCTTTCCTACTTCCTTTTTAATTTGCACCCTTTTGCCTCCCTCACCCTCCAATCTCATTTGCTGTAACTAAGAGAGCACTTGGGATTGTGACCAGATTATAAAAAAGCTGAGACGTGGTTAACAGCTAAAATGTTTTGTTTAGCTGTCTAATACTGTCAAAGCTCTCTGTGCTTGTTAAACTTGCAACTTTGCCAATGTGAACTATAGCTTTATAGGGGAATATACGTGCTCTCTGCCCTTTTACACTGGTTCATCCAAACTTTATCTATAACTCTGTTAGATAGATTTGGAAGTGGAAAAACAAACGTCTGCCATCTGCTCCACGTTATTTATGATGATTTCTCCAATTAGGTCCAATTAACTTGCTGTCAATGATTAAATGTAATGGCTAATAATAACTTGACTTCATCATTACCACCAGCATTATTAGCTCATTGATTGCAATAATTTCAAAAATTACCCATCAGAATAAAATATGTTTAGCACCTGGTTTGTCTGTTTAGGAACATCTGCTATAAACGTGTGATATATGTGGAATTTAATGTCTCATGATGTGAAAGGGAAGCATATAATCCGTACTTTGAGAGTCAGGGCTGGCACAAATTTATCATGAGACAATGAGAGGATCAAATAAAAATCAGTCCAGAATTTATTGCTGGACCCACAGAACTGTCAAAACAGGAATGGAGCTGTCGTATATTTACCGGCCTGAATTTTCTTGTCTAGCAGGGAGATAGTTCTGTTCATATGATCTGAATTTACGTGCCTATGTTGTGCTATAACCTGTACTCATGGATGAACTGGGTGGGTGAGGAGACAGTTGGATACCCAGCCTACCTTCAACACCCTTGGGCTTGCTGCTTGCCAAAGGGAGATGTTTTTATTCAAATCCACAGGTCTAGTTTGTTTAGCCCTACTTGGAGTTTTGTACAAAAGCTGCACAGTAAAGGGCTGCATCTTCTTAACTGTGGCAGGCAGCGCATGAAGGCACAGTCTTCATTTCCCTACTGCCTTGCAACAGCAGTTCTTTCTCACTGTGCTCCTGCTCCATGCAAAACAAAGCTATTTGTCCATGATGAACTGTAATTGCCATGTCCTAGGTTTGCCATGTGTTTTAGGTCAAGTGTCTCACTGTCATGCAATTCTGTTTTCCCGGTAACCATATGGAAATACCCTGGAATAAGTGCTGTCTGGAACAGTTCACAACAGGGTTTGTTCAGTCAGCTAATGATTCCCCAGTCTTTAAGTATGCCAGTTAGTTCCTTTTCCTGCAAACAATTTTTTCTTTAGCATCATGAATGCTAATTTTCCTAATTCTCCTCTGATTTACATCCTTTGGTGGGGATAAGAGAGTTGTTTATTAGAACAAACTTTGGCCTTAGTTATAATTAAAATTCTCTTAACTCCCCCCCTGCCCCCAAAATGCTCAAGAATAATATTTTATTTTCACAAGCACCTAGAAAACAAACTTCAGTTTAAGATTCCTGAAAACTGAAAAATTTGGAGAAAACCTAATAAAATGTCTGGCTCTTATTTATACACTGAATGCTTATTGGCTTGCCAGATCTGAGAAACGTTAATTCTGATGGTGTACTTCTGACTTGAGCCACACTTTTTTTTTTTACCTAACCCAGTCTTGGAAAAACAAGCAAGGCTTTGGCTGGACTTGTCCCTTTTCTAACATTTCATTGCCCATTTTACCCAATTTTGCCATCTGGAATGTAAATTAAGGGGTTTTTTTGTCGCTTAAAAAAATATCATGTCTTATCAAATTTTCATTATTTGGCTATTTAACAAAATGCTGATTGGTAAGCTAATGCTTATTTGGTGGTATTATTTGATTGGATATTTGGCACAAAGTCTTCCAGAAATTTAGAAGTCTAGCCTTCAGACCTCTGATCTTTTCCCTTTGGTTGTTCCTAAAAGATACTGAACTACAAGAAAGTAAACAGCTTCATTGCTGGATATTGTTTGACAGCTTGCTTTGATGGAAAAATGTGTAAAGTTTCCCACTCAGAGTCCTAATTAGTTTTTGTCTCTTAAAGCACTGCAGTCTTGAAAGGTTAGTAGGTGTTGTCTTCCGTATTATATGAACAGGGAAAACAGTTCCTGGGTCTTGCAGCAGCTTCCTGGCTTGGATGTTCTTGCTTCCCACTATTTTGCACAGCCCATCCCCAACTTTAAATGTCAGGTCAGATTTTCACTTGGAGCTTTGTTGACTTAAAACAGATTAAGAAATCTCATGTTTTTGAAACATGCAAAAAACATTGGTAGATTTATTCTGCTGCAGTGTAGTCTTTTTTTTTTGTAAAATAAAGAATGTTTTAGAAATACTTCACCTGAAAAATTAGGGTGCAGAAAGAGGGAAGAAGCTCATCTTGGTGTGATGGTCATCATTTTCATCCTCCACTGTTCCTATTTGACTGTTGTGCCTGACCCAGACTGAATGCAGCTGCAACAAAAATGAAATGTTTCATTAGGTTGGTAAAATTTAGGGTGGTTTTTTTTTTGGGTTTTTT
>VWZG01011960.1:911842-989624 GCA_013396735.1 Grallaria varia
TTTTTTTTTTTTTTTTTTTTTTTTGGGTAGACAAGGAGGTGGTCACAAGACCAAAATTCAACAATTCAACCTGCAATGCTTCAGCTCTGATACTCTTATAAAGTAGAAATAGTGTTATTTCAGAGAGCTGATTTCTCAGGTGAACATGAAAAATATGAGAAGAATTGAGTTATTTTTGACTCACTAATGTTTATTTACCGAAAATATACCCTTTAATTATTCTTATTGGATTGTTATTAGATTTTATCCAGAAGACGGCAAAAAAAATCTAAATTTTTGTTCAAATTTTGGATTAAATATTTTTGGTGGTGGTAAGAAGTGCTTGTCTGTATAGGGTGTTTTGGGATTTGTCTGTTTCATTTTGATCAATAATTCTGCCAAAATCTGTTAGAGAGAATCACAATATTTTACTTGGATTTTTTTGTTTTCCTGAAGTAGGTCCAAGCCCTGTAATGCCGCAGCTCAGAGAATTGCTTCCTGCAGGACCTGATCATGAGTGACCTCCTCTTACTGAGGCAGGATATCATTGTACTAGTTGGGAGATGAAATTCAGCCAGGGATCCTGAACTTTCAGTCAAAAGCAGAAGACTGCAAACCTAGCTGTTTTGGTTTTGAGGGTTTTTCTTCTTCTGAAATGTCACAACAGAACTTTTACATGCAAGAAAATAATTTTTTTCTGAAAAGTTAGGTTTTCAGTTTTTGTGTTCTATGGAGAATACAGGAAATTAAGCCAGCTCTTGACACGCTAAAACAAATATGCTCTGTGTATTGAGAAAAGTAATTTGCCCTTTCTTCCTCGCATAAACTTAAGAGTAATTTTCAGTGACTGACCATCCTCATTGTGAAGGAGCACTCCTTGTATCATTTTCTTTACACATTGCAGTGCTTGAAGCTGAATCCCACTTGCTCTCAGGGAACCTGGATGAGAGGTCTAAAGTTCAGAGTTATCACACAGTTTAAGGCATTGATCAAGATGGTTACCCAATCACCCTAAGCTGATGTGTCCAGAGAAAAAATAATTACAGCTAAGATCTGTGGCCATGCATCTGTCTTTCATGTTATTAGAGCAGCTATTTTTCTATTAACAGACCATAGATGTTGTGAGCATGGTCCCAATGAAGGCGCCTCAGTTACAAAAAGCAAAGTGGGATGAATGTGGACCAGAGTACAGGAAGATAATTTACTCCAATATACCTCAGCCCAGATTTTCAATTGTTTAAAATCAGCACACCTAGCTGAAGACAATGGAGATATGTTAGTTTATGTCTGGTTCTATGGACCGGGCAGCAATGAAAACAAGGGGTTTAATTTATGAACTAGAGATGAACACACAATGCTATAAAAACCAGCCAACCCACAAGCTCCATGTTGTGCTCAGAAAAACATCAGCTGTGTAGGTCAATAACTAGCAAACAAAGTGGAACATGCTGAATGTAAATTAATAGTTAGGTGAAAGGAACCCCTTTGGATAGCTTGTGCTCCCTCTATTAGCCCCCTCTGCACTGTTGATCAAAGGGAAAAACATAGGGATTATACAGGAAAATATTGATTAAATCAACACCACAAACACCTGCATTTAGGGAGACAGAACTTAGGTTAAAAAGCTATGATAAAATAATACTTGAAGTCTGTATTCCTTCAAAGATAAACACAGAAAACAGGTGCTTTGGGCGGCCTTTCATGCAGCAACTGAAAGAGTATCTTTCTTCATTAGAAGTCATAATGCATCTGTTTAGGAAATCTGCTTTTCAAACACACTCTTAGGCTGAGATTTCCTTCCTAATTGGTGCAATTACTCTTTTAAATCCTCATTCTGTTTCACCACAGTATATGAAAAGAGTTTCCATCTACTTTCTGCTGGAAGATCTGGGCTCGTGCTCTGTTGGGTGATTTGGGTCGGTGAGCTCTGTCAAGTCCTGTTTCCCAGTGTGCCAGTCATCACACTGGAGAGCGAGGGTGGAGGCAGGCTGGTGAGCAGCTTGAGATGTTCTCCTGCGAGGGGACAGACCTCTTCCTAAAATCTGCCAGAGAAACTGGTGCATCGGGGATCAGCTGGTCAAATAACTGAGTCAGGAAGGTCTCTCATAAGAAATTCTAGTGACAGCTAAATTCTGTGTCACCTGACTGCAAAGGTCCTCCCTAGGATACCAGGTCCTTCTCTGAGAAGGAGCACAGGGAGTTAAACCTGTGCCGTGTTTTCTTTTGGCCAATCCTAGCTAACATCACTATTTCAGATACAAACTTGATGATGGCACAGCAGAAAGGGGTCAAATACCAAAGCCTTGTCAAAAGGTTTATAACCAGATGCAGTAGGTGAAATACTTTTTCTCATTCACACCAAATGAAATCTCCTTCTGTCCTTAATACGCCACACATTTCCTTCTGAAGAAGAATATTTTGTATTTTTATATATCTTCCTATTCTATGTTTTTACAGGAATTCACAACTTTTACACCTTTAACCTCATAAAACCTGCTGGGTTTATTATCTCTGTTTAACAGGAGGAAAAACTAAAACAGAGGGAGTAGAAGAACATACTTACCAGCACAAGGCATCTGTAGCGGAGCTGGGATTGGAGCTCAGGCACTCCTGAGTTTCAGTCTTTGTCAAAACCACCCCTCGATGTAGAGTTGAGAGCTCTAGTGCTTTTATACACTGCCAACTACTCAGAAAAATCCTGTGCATGATCTTTGATTACTACTTTGTAGACCTCCTATTTAAGGGTCCCAGTCCTTACTAGAACTCCATTGTATTCAATATAAAAATACAGATAGGAATTATTTTTATTCCAAAGATTATAGTCTCCAGTGTCAGACAAGCTTTAGTCAGAGGAAATCAGAATGGATGAAAGGAAAACATAAAACCAAAACTCCATGGCTGGTACATTTGGAATTCCTCCCCAAAATCAGTTTGTATTTTAAAATCAATAAACATATAATGTTACAATGCATAAACCCCCACAATTTTACATTCTCAAAATTTACTTGAATACTACTTTCAATAGCTTCACACTGATAGTATGTTACATCTATATTACATATTATAGAGAATCCAAAGTGACCTCTTAGTAATTCCTATTGGAACTCTTTTTCTAATTCAAAAAGATCCCAGCCTTTCTTTTGTGTTCTTAAACATCATTTCTATCCAGTATGCTTTTTGGCCTATTGCCTCTTCTTTTTTAATACATTCTAGTGTCTCACTGAATGTTGCTGTGCACAGCCAATAAGTTCCCTTTCTCTTATCACAAGGGTGCTGTCTTCAAGCAACTCCAGCAGATCAGGTCCATTTATTACTGGCATTTATAGTTAGCTAAACACAAACTGCTTGATTCCACACTGCTTGTGCTTAACCACTTTCCCAGGTGTTCTTCCTACTGCATAGTTTAAAGTTTCCAAGATTTCCCTTCAGCAGATGTTAAACTCCCTGGTCTCAGTTTCTTGGTCTTTAATCTCTTGACCCTTTTTAAACTAATGGAGTTGTATTTGCCACTTCCTAATCCTCGGGAATCTCCTTCATTTTTAAGAATGTCAGTTAATTTAATGCCTTTAACTAATGCTTGTGAAATCATGTTGTTTGGACCTGTGGTCATATCTGCCATAAGTGCACTCATTTTTTCTTTTTCTAATTATAGATTTTGCCTTTAACCCTAGACTGTCTTCTTTTTGTCTCTGGAAAATTGCTCCATTGTTTAGTCAGAGTATTGTTCCACCTTCTTCTAAGACAAAAAGAGAGTAACTGTTTAAGAGGTCTTTTTATTCCCTTGTGCCTCAAATGGTAAGCTTTACTTGCACAGAGGAAAATGAAGTTGCAGAAAGAAATGCAGTTCCCACATATTTTTCTACCCTCCGTGGGACTTGAGCATTTCCAACATCACTGTAGAAATGTGAAACCATATCAATAAACCTTCAGTCTGATTAAAAATTGTGAGATAGCCAGCAGTTAAAGGCAGTTGGGTAACACATTGACTTAATAGTCTCCCTTTTTTCTTGGGTTTCCTTTCTTCCAATGAAATCTTAGTCAAGGAACCACTTACAGTTTGTAGACCAAATCAAGTGCTCTGTTGAACTGAAGCCCACGTGTGCTGAAGGGAAATGTTCTGGTATATTTTCTTTGATAATTGAAACACTTTGTAGGCCACCCTCATCTTCAGACAATTATAAAGAATGTCTCTGAGCATTTTAAGACTGAGTTTTCCCCATACCATCCAAATGGGAGTTAAAAAATATATGCTAACAAGTTCCAAGGAGCATATTTTTACTTTTTGTTGAGAGCTGTGAAACCTTTTCCCACTGTCAGTTTTCTCTTGGTACTTTAAAATATTTTTCCCTAGTTACAAAACGCTTCTGATCTTATTCCTTGGACTCCAATCTTCTCATAAGCAATATTAGGTGCCCGTAAGGGTTACATTTGCAGAAGCAGTCCATACTTTATCTGATATGAATCATATCTTTTGGCTTCAGCTGCAATGTTCTCCATACCCTTGAAATCGAGCTCTCTCAGATGTGATTCATTCACTTACTGAAGGCTCTATTCATGTGCTATTTCACTCCAGTAGGTTTGGACACCCATATATGTTCTGGAGTATACAGAGATTTGAAAATTAAGAACTAACTTTTTTGCCAGATGTGTTGGGAATTTCGTAGGACCTAAACTGAGTAATGATATTTTTTATATAAGATCAAAACTATATTGACATTTTGTTCATTATGAACTTGTCTGAATCCATCATCATTATGGGCATACAAAGGACTGACATTTAAGTTTAATTAGAACCACTTACTTTCTAACATTACTAAGCAAGGGAAATCTAAAAAGCATGAAGACATGAGGAGCGTTGATGGACTCTATTTTGTTCAAAACTCCCACAGAAGCAAAGGTCTTTAAATGTAATGTAAATCAAGGAGTTTTTTCTTTCAAATGCTGTCACAGGAGAAGTCATTGGCACGGTGTATGGAAAAAGAAATGAAAAATTCCATTGCTCGTCTTAGAAGTCCAGAAATTTCAACTTGAAAGGTGCATTTTACTTTGAAGAAGAAGCTTAAAAAGGAGGAAAGTGCAGCAGATCAAAAGGAGTTTCTTTTAGGCTAACTACTGAATTTTTACAAGGAGAGAAAACTTTGCAATTCCTCTAATTTGCCTAGGATATATTTATTAGACAGAATAGATGACCGACTTCACCAAGAAGGTCTAAGATTAAAAAAAAAAAAAAAGAAAAGAAAAAGAATTAAAATAAAGATCAATAGGCTGAAGACTTTTCAGTCCAAAGTCTCATACTGATAACTGAAAGAAAGAACTGCCAAGCAGATGTTATCACTGTAATATTTCACCAAGAGGGCATGAACATCCTTTGGATAAAAGGGAACAAGGATCTGAAGAAATCAGTGAGTGTTATCTGAGGTTTTTTTTGAAAAAGGTTTGCGAATGAAAAAAATTATTTTTGGGAAGCAGTTGCATTGTTAACACAGTGGGGAAAAAAAGGGGGGAAGGCAGAAAACAAGTAAGGAAAAGCTTAAAATGTGGACTAGAGACAAA
The DNA here is from genome assembly GCA_013396735.1 of Grallaria varia. Classification (NCBI taxonomy): domain Eukaryota; kingdom Metazoa; phylum Chordata; class Aves; order Passeriformes; family Formicariidae; genus Grallaria; species Grallaria varia. The sequence continues at coordinate 917,375 of VWZG01011960.1, forward strand.
ATGTGAAGATACAGATAAGTTTTCCTAAAAAATTTTATTTAAGCTAACAAAATTACAGGTATTTAATATTGTGTTACCTAAAATGCATACACTGACATGCATATTTAATTATATTTCATATTTCTTTCAAATACCATTTCTGTGAACTACTCCTCAGTGTATTAATGTGTATTCAGAACCAGAAGATCTAGGTGTATAGCACATACAAACAACATCTTGGGTTCTTCCTTTTTACTTTCTCTATTTGCTCTTTTATTTTTTATGATGACAAAAATTAGAGAATCTAAGGCAACATCTTCATATCTTGTCTTGACCAGTTACATGGTCTATATATGGCCATTCCATAATTTTAAAAAAACAACTATCAATTACTCTCTGAAGTCTGTATGAATGCAATTAATCTTGCATTTCACAACTATGACTTATATTGCTGAAATAAATAGTTCCTTATTATTTCCATTACAATTATTCTACCACTCTAATTGGTATTTACATGCTTAGTACAATTATCACAAACTTGGGTTAATTAAAGGCACAGGTGGTATATTAAAGTGTTCAAACACTTTAAATGACCTGACACTGAATTTCCATCTTCAAAACAGATTTGGGCACTGAAACATAGTAGTAGATAACACCTTCACTGTTATACAAAATTTTTGAAGATGGAATGTAAATTAAGCACTTTAGAATGTTTATCCCTTTACGTAGCTCCATGGAGTCCAGAGTCTAGAAAACGTATTGCCATTGCCTTTGCACATTTGCCTTCTCTTGAAAATACTGTAAAAATGCTCTGCCTGTAATAACCTCATGCAAAAATGCCCACTTTTTATCAATGATATTTTGTGTTACTTTGTGTTGGTGTCACTTGTCACCCTGCCACTTGCCTTCCTAATTTCTTGTCACATCTCTGAGCCCCACAGACCATCCGGATTTAACTAACTCCCTGCAGCTCCCTGCAGAACGCATTCCTCTGTCAGCACATGTGCTTCTCATTCACCAATATTGTTATGCATTCGATTTTTTCCCCCTCTCTCTTTTTTACTGCCACTACCTTGTTGGCATTGTAAAAAGAGAGTACCTTTAAAGGGCCCTGAACCACTGTCATTACACACCCCAGACAGCAACCCAGGGTGCAACCGGCATCCCACCACAAGTAGGAAATGAGAAATTCTGGGCTATAATGAGAGCTATTGATTTTTTTTTAACAGCAGCTTAACGTAGGTTATTTAGCTCAGGTGTTTCAGTAATGGTAACACATATGGAAAAAGCAGCGCTTTGGGCCCTTGAGCTTTTTGGTCTCTCTCCCACCTCGACACATGAATGGCTGTAATTCTCATGAAGGAGTCACGGTAGCCCTGGCAAGGTAGGATTACAAGCTTATACCAAATGTACGCTTGTGTTATTTCTTGCATGTCTTTGGTAGATGCAGGATTTTAGGATTTTCCTTGGTACCCTGCACAGTGGGTCAATTGTCCTTACAAACCATCTTCCCTGAAGCAAGCATCTTATTCTTCCAAATATTTTCAAGCAATCTTTTAGAAGTATTTTAATTTTTTCCCTGATTTGGTTTATTTTTTTCCTAACAAAGAGAAATAAATTTCTCTGCAAGTAGTACTTTCACTTTGTAGAAAGGACAGTCGACTTACCCTTTGGATTCTGCAGCCACGTCACCTTTTGGAGCACAGCTGCAAAGCCTGAAGGACTCGAGAATGTGAGGAGAAAACCACTCTGGGCCCCTCTGGCTTCAGCATAGCTAGGATTTCACCCCATGTGCCCTGAAACTGGAGGTCATGGCCAATGTCTGCAATATGAGACTGGGATGAGGTCACTAATCTAATCATGACCTAAGCTTAGGCAGGAATTCCTGGCTTTGGAGAGACAGATGCAAAAGAAACCAGTTTTGGGGGCCCTAATAAACCAATTAAATTCACCAGTGGTGTCCTCCTTCATCAGCTTTTTATATTCATTCAAATTGTCTTCTCAGGAGTATTCAGTAAAGCTGTTGTTCTCTCTATGACTTAAAAGTGACAGAAGAGTGTGACTTTGTTCAATGAGATTGAACTTCTGTGGAAAGATTTTTAGAACAACAGTTATCTTCTTCAATAAAATTATATATCCTTTAGCCCTATGGAACACTGTTTTTTCCTAGGGCCTTTAGGATCAGGAAAACGTTCAGTACTGAAACAAAGAATTGGTTCAACACTGAGAAAAATATAAGAAGAATTTCAAAATTTAAAGATGTCCAAGGAAAGAACCATCTATTTTCTTACTTGTTTCTGATGTTACTGTCCTGTCACTGTTTATGAGTTAGGAGATGCATAAATCAGGAAGCTTTGGACATTCTTTTGCAGAATAATATTTTTACCTTAAAAATTAAAAAAAACATAAGCTGTTTTGTACCTGAGGCTGCAGGTGATCATTCTCCCACCCCTACTTAATTGTAGAGGAGTTGTTAATGAAACTTTGGTGGTTTTTCAAGTACTGCTGGAATCTAAAGGTGATAAGAATGGGCAGAGTATAGGAAAACAAAGAGAACAGCAGATCCTTTACTGTTGTTGTGTAGGGGATTGCTTGTAAAACTGCATCAGATAAACATGCTGTTGTTTTCTTTTGTCTTTTAAATAAACAAATAAGCAAACAGAAAACCCCAGTTAATCGGTGGTGTATATTTAAATGAAGAAAGCTTTAGTATTAGATCTTTTTGTTTTCAAAAAATTACTGACTCTGTCATGCTTTCAGAATACATAAACACTATGGTGATGTGTGCAATAGAAATGATTATGAATAAACAAAACAAATTAGCAAACAGCGACAGGATTTCCCATCTCTTGACACTGGGAAAATCAAGTCTTCTGGGAAAACTTTGTAATATCTATAGAAGACAGCCTATGAATTCATGTAATATTCCACTGTGATCCTTTTTTTGGCCTTTTAGTTAACAATATGATAGTGATTCCTTGTAAAAAGAGCACGTTTTCTTTAGTATACCAAAGAATACTCATTCAATTAAAGCACTTCGTCTTCTATGTGGTGCCCGTAATTTCTGGATATATGTATTATTTCTTAATGTCAACAAAAGCGTGTTTAAATATAAAAGCACATTCCTTTGTCCTGAGAAAGCAGATTTGTTTTAAGCCCATTGAAATGCACAACGAAGAGGAGAAGCAGCGATATCTCCACCGGACTTCTTATTTTCGACATCTGGTTGTGGTCCGTTGGGAGAAATGTAAGTAACAGTTTACCACATGGATTACAAATGTGCTGAATTGCAAGAATGAATATTAAATGAAAATATCCATAGCACCTGCAGCTTGTCCGGGAGAATTCCCCTTGTGTGTTGTGGGTGGGTTTTCTGAAAAACCCCCAGTGAGATGCGAACTGCAACTGCAGCTGCTTGTAGTAGCAGCTTGTCTAGTGTTACCGAAGAGTTTGCAGATCCTGTTCCCTCCAATGAATCAACATTGATCAGGGCTGCCAACACGCTCAAAAAAGAAAGGGAGGGAGCAGAAGGAGGGTTTGCAGGGGAAGGATTATGATCATTACGATTATTCCCACAGGTTTTAGATGATCAGGAAAAAAATTACAATAGTGATTAAAACAAAACAAAACAAAATTAAAGAAGAAGAAAATGCAAGCAAAGTGCTTGATGAAATATAAATCTGGTTTGATGTATCTGGGTGAGAAAGCACTGTTTGCTCTGTCAAAAAGTCAGGCCTCTTTTTTTTTTCTCGGTAGAAGCCCTGCAATTGTGTTTTGCTGACTTCGTATACATTCTGTATATACTGAGCACTGTACACATGTGATACTTGGCTGGATTTCAGATGCAGTGCTAAAGGGGATTAAACAGTGGGGAATGTTTCCCCCTTAGCATTAACTTTTTATTTTAAAGAGACAGAGCTAATTCTACATGAATATGCCTTAAAAACACCATGGTTCATTAGGAAGTGCGTGACTCCCCATTTTGATTTTCCCCTCCAAAGCAATGCTGAAGAGCAGACTCTGCAAGCTTCACATCTTTTTATCTGGCTTCTCTGAAGAGCACTTGCACATTCAGGAATAGCATTGTGGAAATCAAAGGCAGAGCGATGCTGGCAGCACAAAAAGGGAACTGCTAGTCTTTCCTTTGGGTTTTATAATGTCAAGACGATCAAAATATGAACGTCAAGTGATACTTAATTTGTTTTTATTTTACAGAAAAAGTGATATTTTTAGCTGTGAGATCCTGCCAAATTATTCTGTTTTGGAATTTGTGTAGGATCTTGCTACTACTACAGAAAAATGAAAAACTTTAATGCACATTTCTTTGTACCTCTTTGACACAATTGCTCCTCAAGGAAACCTCAAGTTGCACATGGATTAGAAGAGAGTTACACAGCAAACACTTTCACCCTGAAGCAGCCTCAGAGGGGGACTACCTCCAAATGGTAGGTTTACTCTGGAGATGATACTTCTGCCTTTGGTTCTGGCCTGTAGCACAAATATTTGGAGCACGTCTTAAGAAACCCATTGAACTGAACTCCCCATATGCAGTTCCAGATTTTGCATCCCTCAGTTTTATATCTCTGTGAATCACAGTCTGATGCTGACAGATGGGATATGGAGCACATCACCTCAGTAGTGGAGATTCCAGCTGGGCAGTGTTCATCCTGTCATTGCTCTTGGGAATGTTAAGGTCCACATCCCAAAGAGGAAGAGGGAGTGAATCAGAAGGGGGAGCTCTAGCTGTGCTAATGAGGCCAGGAGAGGCCTTGTGTTGGAGTAAACCCAAAGAAGGAAGAGAGAGTTCTTTATCTGTTTTTCATGAAGGAAAAGGAGTTTTATTCCTTTCTGCCCCTCTGAAAGTCCATGTTTTCATCCTAGTTTAATAGCTCCCAACAGACTCTCCAGCAGCCTATCGTGCTGTGCTTCTTGTCTCCTCCCTCCCTCTTCTTTCCTTCCCAGTCAAACCCCAGGCATCCCACCAGCAAAGACTCCAGCTATCCAGGAATTTCTGATGGGGAAACTTTATTCATTTTGCTTAAGATATTTCACGAGTTCAGTTTCTAAACCTATTGTACAATATGACATTAATCAACACAGGAGGAACTCTACATAATGGTCTTCAGAGACATTGCAGAACTTGGAACAATATCTTTAAAGAAATCAGAACTGTAAATGTTCCCAAATAAGGGGCAAATATTGTCTGTCCCTTACAATTAAGTGAAATGTGGTAGAGAAAAAGTTTCCTATCAAGTATGGCTTTCTGTAGGCACTTCCTTCCTCATAATTTGCCCCCCTCCCCAAGATAAATGAAGTTTCAACAGGAGTCACCAAGTATGATGTTTGTTCTGAGTCCTATTGACCTGGCTTCGATGTGGCCACTGTGAGGCACAAAAAAGGAGCCTGCAACAAGGAACAAGTCCTTTTGTCTGCTTGGAAGCTTTGGGAGATGTTCTGTGTGTTGCCCTTGGGGAAGGGCCTTGGTGTCTCATCCCTACTTTGTTAAGTGTTGTGTTCAAAGGGACTTGCAGAGTCCTTAAAAACACCATCATGTTGACAGCACACTAGTGTTTTCTCTGTTTCGCAAGTAATTTGTGAAATTTTTCACAGGCAAAATTACTTTCTGGAGTTTGGGATAAATTGTTCTATTTTGTGCTGGACAGAAACAATTTAAGAAAATAAATGTTTCTGCATCCTTAAGTTCTCTTGTACAAAAAATCCTGGGTTTTGACAAGGAGCATGTGTTCTGCAAACTGCTTACAGTCCTTTTTTTTGGGCTACTGGTTATTGTGTCATTAAAAATGGAATTAATCTTAACTTTTAGCCCATTGTGACTCATAGAAAAATTAATAAAAAGCTTGACTAATCACCACTGGAGGTACTTCAGCTTTCTCTGGGGGAAATCAGTGACTATGACTTACACATCCTTTTAACATACTCAGACATACAGTTATCCCAAAGATAAGGAAGATGCTACTGCTCCACAGGGGTGCAGGGACATTCAGTGACAAAGAGACAAGTGGCAAGGGGTAAGTCATGTGGCAAAGGCAGAGGTGCATTAACTCTGCATTAAGAGAGAGATCTTAACTAACAGAAAAGCTCCAATATGACAAAGTAAAAGAAGTAAGACAGCGCCCAGCATCACTATACCAGCTTTCTAGAACAGTGTACTCTGTGTATAGGAGCATGCCCCAAGAGAGCTCCGGCTGCCAGGAGCCCTGAGGTAGCTGCAGGGCTGTGCTGGTGCTCTCTGCAGCAGGCTCTTGGTCACCTCTCCAGGGAATTCTCAGCTTGGACTTCCAACACACAGTGCAAAGACATTTGCTAAAAGGTTATTTAAACAATAAATATGTCAAGCCAGCAGCATATTTTCTTACCAATCACTCCAACAGACACCATTTTTCCTTGCTAAAAATTCCTTACATGGACACCTGCATGTGAGTATAGGGCAGAGCTCATGGGGTTGCATATAATGAGTAAGGTAATTGGAAGATTAGCAATTGCTCTTTGGGGTTGGTTTTTAATATTTCATCATGAGTTTACTGGAAGTGTGCAGCTGAGATCTATATTACCACAATGCTTACACGTGTGACTTTTAATGGACAGAAATTGAAAGAACCTATCTTTCTGGTTAGTGAAAACCCTAATTACTCATTATTCCCTACTCCCTCCTTTAGCACACTCCTTGGAGCCTGCTGGTGAGCTGCATAGAGGTGTTTCTTTTACAAGGGTTATTATAGAGACACCTGTTAGGATTGATATAGTTAATACTGCATCAACATTTCCATTGATTTGGTTTATGACCCAGCTGTAAAAACTCCTTTTAGTCTGAGAATTGATGAATGATGACTGAACCAAGGAGCTCAGGGAAAATAATGATTGTACCTTACTAGAAAGCAACATCAAATTAGATGAATTAGACATAAAGAAGTTTCAGAAGTTTGCTTTACATATTTATAATGTGAAAAATATTTCTTTCTACAATGAAACTATGGAAGTTTTCTAGACAAAAAGGTCTAGTACCTCTGTATACATTTAAAAAAATAAATTATAAAAGGCTTTTCAAGTGGAGAAATGGCTCCTGTTAGCAGTTTTGGTAATTATTTTGCATCAGGAAATCCACTGGTATTTTAGTAAAGAATTTAGAAAAGGCTATGATTTAAGGTATAATGTCCTTTCTGTTCTGGCCAAATTAAAGATTCATTTGTTACTGGGGAAAGTGGAAGAAATATCACCAGTCTTTTCTCCTCTGTAAAATGGGTAGGTAATATGGAAAACATAGACTTTCTGCACTAGTGTTTATTAAGCAATGGCACAGAAGTTCTGTGTGTTCTGTTTAGAGACAATGCGCAGAAACAAGTGACCCATGTGAAACAAAACTTCGTAAGGTTCCTCATGTACTAAATAATTTGCCTCACCTCCCCCCTCCTCTCAGGGTCCAAACCACAAAATGCAACCACATGTTTGAGTAATAGTCTTCCAAAATGAAGAGAGGACCATTAAAGGAGAGCAGATCTGGTTTTAAGCTCAAAAGACTCTGCCATTACAGCAGTAACAGACACCCTTCTGCAAGTGGTCCTAGTGTGGATCGTGTGTCCCATCCCTACTGCAGCAAAGCTGGAGGCAAGTAATTACTGGCTGGGAGCAATTTTGCCTACAGAGTAAGAACTAGAGTGCAACCAAATAAGACAATGGTGTCCCAGGGATGTGAAATTACAGAGAACCTGGTCTAAAACAAAGGGTGATGTGTGTTTGTGACTATCGGCATTGAACCAGAGCTCATTCATTGCACCTGATTTGGGGCAGGCACTGTTAGTTCCATTACAGTATATTGTAACTTAATATTTACACACGGAAATATCTGAGTGAACGACCTCAGCCTGGGTGACTTATGTTACACTCATCAAGGCAGTCAATCTCCTGGAGGGTTCCAGATTTGCTTAACTCCTGTGGGTTTGCTAAATGTGATATAAATAGTGGGGCTGGCATCACTTTCCTCAACAAGAAGACTGATTTTCATGGTAAAAAAATATCCATTTGTGAAGACAATATCATCTAAGGTAAAATGTGAGAGCTGAAGTCTCAAAGGATGTCGATGTTTAAGAAAATGTGAGATCTGATCCAGAGTTCACTGAAGTCATGGAAAGATTTCCTCTGCCTCTATTAGTGGGTATTGAAGAGCCCCTTGGATCAACAGAAATAGAGGAAGAGTCAGAAACAAGTTATCATGACAAGTCAGAGTGATGGCAACAGCGTTCAGAAAAATCTGAAAGGGTAATAAATGTGATGTAAAAGTAATATTTTATTTTAGTAGTTGGCATTTTCTCTTCTAGTCCTCTGGGTTAAGTGCCAGGGTCAAAGTATTTAATATCCATTAGGCGTTTTAGGCCTCATTTTTTGATCATTACTCACTTTCAGTAGCACACGTTCTTTTGGTGCTCTTTATACAATGCAAGTTCTTACTGGCATATTGCCTGTCAGACACCACTGGTGAATTTACTTCAATACCCTACCCCTGAAAGTAAATAGATTCCATTTAACACTTCTTCATAAATTTTGATCAGCATCATTATACTGCATATATTAATTCTAAGTAAGTTTCAGGTAAAATAGATGGATGTACAAACAATTGCGTGTGCATGCACACAAAAAAATTCCATGTGTAGAGCACAAAGAATTTGTTCCAAAGAAGACTGTGTCATTGACTTGACTGTTCTCAAGTTAATCAGAGATTGAGCTACGCTGAGAAGAAGGATCTATTTTCACAAGGCAGTTCAGCCTCCATGTGAATTACAGAAAAAGGCAGCATGATTTTTTTTACAATCGCCTTCACAACCCAGAGTTAAGATGACATTTAAACAGCTGATTTACAACTTATGGGAAATAACTATCTAGGTTTTTGTACCTGAGTGGTAAAGTTCTGAATAAGGTATTTACATTTGTACTACTTTACAACTGGTCTGGACTCAATTTTGCATCATGGGGCTGTTCACGGTAGGTGTGTTGACACAGTTCAGGCAGCAGGTGCTGTCTATCGTCTGCTGAGGAGAATTTGATGGACTGGAAAACTGCACCCTTCTGCCTGGTAAGGAAGTGGAAGGATAAGTGTGTTTTACCAGAGATGTCCTTCCCTTTCTTTCTCGGGACGTGTCTGCTTCAGCCACAGGCTGCAAAAACACTTTTGCTAAGTTCATAACCTACTTTGGAAAAGCCTGATTAAAGGAGAGCAAAGAGCAGGATGCTTTTGTGAATCTGTGAATATAAAGGGGACTTGATTTCCTGGTTCTAGCTCACCAGACATTTTCTACCTTGCTTGGATAGGAAAAAGAACCAACAGAGTAATGTGAAAAATGGTGGGCAATACATTATTTTAAATATTATCCAGGAGGAAAAAAAAAAAATCCTTGGCATACTTTGATATTGTGTTCAATTCAGAGATTATTAATTTCAACTAGCTAATTAAAATGGTACTTGGATGTCCATAATGACTTTTTACTTTACCTTCTGAAACCAGTTTATAACCCACCTGAAATTTACATTTGAAACTACTTTTAGAAGGAAGCTCACATTCAAAACTCATTGAGTGTCTGAAATATGTTTTTACCTTTATTTAAGGAAAATTTGCCTTCTATACATGTGGTAGGAATAGGCATAAAAGCTTTAAGAAATGAAGACAAGTAGCATCCAAAAATCGAATATTAAACCACTTCCTAGCATTTGACTTTTAAGATATATTTTACTGAATCATTTAATGCTATGTATTTCTCATTTATTACCTTTCATCAAATTTCAGTTTTCAATAATCCTTACAATTTCCTGAAAAGGAAGAAAAGGTGGTTGAACAGGGTTAACATAGTTTTGTTTGATGAAATTGAAGTCTGAAGTCAGATATTTGAGAACTAATGTATATCACTAAATGAAATCCTTTCCCATTCCCCCCAGTTTGCCATGATTTGTTCTCAGATAAGAGTTATGTTTATGACTGGAGAATCTGTCATCAATTTTTTTTGTATAATTTAACCTTCTGTGAATAAATGAACAAGGTAATAAACATCAGCATAAGGAAAATCAGACTTTTTTAAACTGCATTTTATAAATCTTACAGAACATTGTATGAGAAATAAAAGCACTATTCAGTCACTGAACATTTCTTTCCATCACTCCACTGACTGCCACCCTTCCAGAACTGAAAACTACAAATTGGCGGCTTTTTCTAGTATGCAGGGTGACTTCTGAGGTCTGAGAAACATTTCCTGAAGGCTACAGAGATCACCAGGGTTTGAGATCAAATTATGACAAGGTCAAATCATAACCAGGATATTGTTCAGTATCATGTAGTGTAAGAATTACATAGGTACTTGGACACAAATATTCATTCTCATTTTTTTATTCTAGTTCAAGTGAAAGAATTCTCATTCCTATTTTATTAGAATATTTGTAATTATGTTCTGCATTTGCTCATCAACATGGCAACTGATCGTAGTAAGTTTTATTGTTTCTAAGGCAGTTCATGCATATCTTGAAGACAATAATTTACACAACAGATTATTCCCCTTTTAATTGTTTAGCAATGATACTCATGATATAATATTTATGTAACTAGATAGCCTCATGACAGATAGAAAAACATGCAACTTGTTTTCTTCATTGAAAAGGGAGTTACAAGACTAGACAATGTTAGGTAAGAGTTAGTCTAGGAGAACTAAACAATGTATTTGCTATTAGAATGAAGTAATATATGTGGATTGTCCCAATTAATACTATAGCAAGCAATTTTTTGAGCACTGTAGTGTCACAATGTCAATGGCATTCTAATCACTCAGAGACGTCACAAGCTGCCTTCGGTCTGAAAGGGAAAATTAGTTTTGACATTTCATCATCACATTCATGGTCAGGGTCATGTTTCATGAAGTTTTAATGTGATCAACTCAAAGTCCATAGAGAATAACTTAGAGAATGAAAAAAATTGGTTTTGTGGTTTTGTTTCTGATGTTTTGAGTTTAGGGTTTGTTTGTTTGTTTGTTTGTTTGTTTGTTGTGGTTTGACTTTGGTTTTGGCTTTTTATATAAAGACCGACGTCCACTTGCAATTTCTGAATTTAAAAAAAATGATTGACTGATACAAAACCCGATTTTTTTGTGAGGAATATACTCTGTCCATGTTTCAGGTCCTCTTTAAAGCACAGGAAGGCCTCTCTCAGCTTCAGTTTAGTAATTTTTTCAAAAGAATTTCCCAGAATTTCATTGCCAGACTCCAAGTCTCCTGTGATCCCTTTCTCATTGCTCTGTTTTCAAGTAGTGTATCCTTTTTATGAAATTTGGCTTGGGAATGATGCTGATCTTGACAAAAGTGAGGTGGGGATTTAAGTGGTTTGTGCCAGGACTTTGGCTGCTATTTCTGTTTTGTAATCACCTTATCTATGAGTTTTATGTATCAGCCAATGAAACGAACAAAATAAATAAATACCTCATTACAATACACATCATATTATTCTGCTTTGTTAATTTCTTGATGGATTTTTGGCTGTAGTTAGTTGGTGTGGTGTGTCTTTTTTTCTGATATCATTCCTGAGGTTTATCAAATATAATTTTTTATCTAGCTGAAGCATGTATAAAAATTAGTGACCTAAAGGGAAAACCACTAATGTTCAGATAATTAGAAAGAATCTATGCATACTTATTAGGTCAGAGTCATAGAGGCACATCACTTGTGTTTAACATTTAGACTGCTCTTCCTAATAAGCATATTCCGGGTTTAGTCCCACTTCAGACTCTGCTGAATTGTGTTTAGTTCTTCAGTTGTATTCTGTACTGGGATGTCCTACCATAACCCACATCTCAAAGTGCTCAGGTGTATAAAGAGCAGGCAGTCTTGAGTCCTAAGCTAATTGTCGTTACATTAAAAATTACACAAGATAGTCAAGATGGTTTGTGGATCAAGCAAAGCAGAAACAGAGTTTGTTCGCTCCACATACTTTTATTATTTTTGTTGTGTGGGTTCATAAATGATCAGGCTATTATAATCTTACTTATTCTGACCAGGTCTTATTCTGTATGTAGTCTGTGGAAGCCTTTTCAGTGATGGCTGCTTGGCGAGAAACCATGTTCTTAGACGTTTGTAGATTAGTTTGCTTCATGCTGGATGGGTCAGCACTGCCACAGGTATGTTTCTGTGAAAGCTGTTGAGATCACATTGAAAAGGCTGAACAGAAAGGAATTCAAGAACTTCCTACAGTAAACAAAGCATGCTCTGATGGGGTTTTTTTTGTGAGTTAAGTGCTTCAGAATTTTATTTTACTGGGCAGGGTTTTTTTTTAGGTTTTTGGAGGTTTTTGGGTTTTTTGTTCGTTTGTTTGTTTGTTTTTTACATCAGGTGTGCCGATTCTGGGTTTGTTTGTTTGATAGGAGTTTTTTGTCCTACAAAAAGGCAATGTATAGGAAAGCACTACACACCGCGCCATGCGGCTTTGGAAGTTTCAAAGTGCCGTGCAGGGAGTGGAACTGGTTTTGCTGTGTGGGCTTCATCTTGTCATTCATAAAGATAGCAGGAGTCTCAGAAAACAGAACACAAAGAAAAATCTGCCCAATTAAAAGTGTTAAGGAGAGGGAGGATGGGAACAGAGACTGCAACTTAAGCCCTACTCTCTCTGCACAAAAATGCCTATAGCTGCATTCAAGACCTTGGCACAGGCGGTAAGTGAGCAATCCCTTTCAGATGGAGTACTCACTGTCTTCCTAGAGGGTGGAGGAGAAAATTCATTTTTATCTTGTAAATTGGTTGTTGAGAACATAATTTCTGAGGTTAGAAACCCTCATTTAACACCCCCCTCCCTAACATATTTGTGCCTACAATCTTTCCTTGCCTAGGGGAATCAGCGAATTACATTGTATTATTAAGTGCTAATGGCTGGAGTGGAGGCAAAAGGAAACAAAACAAAACAGAAATAATCTATAACCAAATTGCTTCTGACAAAGTCTCTCTGTTTTGCATATCGTTTTGCACAATTCCCATACTTTTGGTTTGAGAAGAGAATAAAAAATCAAGTAAATGAACCTCTTGAATATGCTGAACATTAATACAAAAAAAAATGTTCTACGACAACATTCCTAAGAGAAAATGCAATTAGCTCAGTGCTGTTTAGGGGAATGAAAAACAGTAAAAACCTAATTTTTTTTCCTTCTGTGTGAGGTGTGAGAGAAATTGGAGGTTCTCTTTGTTGAAATATTTCAGACAAAATGCATAGCATGGAACAAGTTCTGGGAAATCATCTGCAGCATCTTCAGTTTTGCAACCCTGATTTTATATTGCCAGAAATAGTGCATCTCATTTTCCCTAAAGTTTTGCTCCTGCCTGATAGAGAAATACACAGTGATTTCAGAATTTCAACATATTTCTGAAGAAACCGTTTTTGTCCATGCTCATGAATGTACAAAGAAATATTTTAGTTTCTGAGAAGTACGTTAAGTTGTGTGCATCTGTGAAAACTCAATATCTTTTTTAACCCTTATGGATTCTTGCATTGTTATGATAAACTGATATTTCATCTAAAGCACTTCAGCTGTATCTATGGTAGTAAATAAAATGGCCAGAGGCTGTTGTCACCTCTGGTGCATAAATGATGTTGATATCGTTAAAGTCTCCTTATTCCTTTGCCTCCAAACTGTTACACTGAGACAAATACTCAACATGTTAACTCCTGACCATGCCCCAGCTAGGGTACAGGTGAGTGTCAGTCAGTCTGGGTGAAAAATGTGTCAAGGTAACAATCCTGCCTTACTTGGGCTCTCAGTCTGGCCTGTGTACTCCTATAGATGTAACCAATAACTGAGTTACTAGGGATAAATGGTTCCCTGAAAACTTGCAACAGTGAGTAGGAAAAATAATGTCTAAACAAGTGAGCAAGAATGGTTCAGGCTTTGAGATTAGGATGGGGTGGTATAGATAACCCAGCCATGCTCTTCTCCATCATTGCTTCCCTCTGAACGAAGGGGTTGTATTTTGGAGGAGGAATAGTGGGGAAAGAGCACATGGTCTTTCATACACACCTGTAACCACTAAAGTTGCTCCTGCCAAGGTCAATATTGCAGGAGCCTTTGATCTTAGAAATGATAATGTAACCAGCTTGCACTGGAAAGGTGTCATCAAGAAATTGCTCCTTGGTTCTCTTCCTGGTAAGTACGAGAGCCTGGAAGCTCCAATCTGACCTACCAAAAGTACATAGTGACCCGGTTTTGCTCCCTCCCACCCAGTGGAATAGGCAAAGGGCAGCAGAGGGCTAGCTGGGTTAACGCTATGAGTGTCGGTGTCGAAGAAATTCTGGATTTTCCCTGTTTCATTCCAGAGCAAGGTCCTTAGGGACAGAACATCCTGGAAAATCTGCAGGATTTCCAACCCTGTCACAGAGATAATACAGAGGTTGCGCTACTTGTAGTTTAGAGGCTGAAAGAGTAAGGGAGCAAATCTATGTGTTCTTAGAAGGAGGAAAAAAACGTGGTCAGGAGGGTTTTTTTAACAAAAAAACACACTCCCCAAAAAAAACCCAAAACACCTGCATAGAAACTGTGCATGCAGTATACGATACAGGCAATTTATCATCATTGTGAGTAGGCTGGAGTGAGCTAAGCTTTCCAAACACTGTTCTTGCTGTGGAATGCAGCCATTCTTCATGATAGTCTTCAGGGCATAAGTATTTCTAAACCCGAAGTGTTTCACAGCATATTTTAAATAATCAGTCATCATATTAAATGTTCTCAGTGACTCCAGTGTTTCTGCATTTGAGCTGCTTTGTATTGCAGTAAAATTGCACACAACAGTAGAGAAAATAACTACTTCAGCTCCAATATTAGCTACTCAAAATGTAAATATTTTCTCTCTCTATTATTTTATTTCAGTGTGGATATCTGAAAACATAAAAAAATGCTGGACTTAAGAAATACAAGTCTTAAACAAGACTTTTAACCAGTGTTGTCCTTGGAGCCCGTGAACTAGCAAAAAAGCAGTTTTGGGTAGCAAGAGAAGTTGTCTTGATAGGGAAAACTGTAAATGGTAATGTTTAGATCTGCAGCATCTGTGTAATTTAATTCAGGTCAAATGAATTAAGTAGTGTAACCTGGGTGCTTTGACTCCTGGTGAAGCCAGTAAGGAGAGGAATGTTCACAAAAACACATACATGTGTAGGACAATTAATTCCTCATCTTTTAGACATGTATTTTTTTAGGGTGAAATTGCTTTGATATTTGAATATTTGATATATATATTTACATACAGTAAAAGCTATCTTACATCATGACAGATAATTATGATAAATACAAATATAGCTTCTGGGTACTCCTCTCTTGAGACACACCAAGTACAGGGACTACCCTCATGAGGAAACAAGAAAAAAGGACACATGGAGTTTGTTGTTGATATGTTTGCTTTTCTTAAATATTTCAGCCTAAGAAAGATGGAGTGCTTGTTCTTCTAAAGGGATCTGGAAGGAGTCAAACATTCTCCTCTATTCAGCCAGTCCAGCAGATCCAACTCTGAAGCTGATTCTTAGGATTTAATCAAATTATCACCATGTTCAATGGAATTTTGGGTTCAGTCTGGACAATAGAAATGAGATAAAATGAAGTATGAAGTGCTAAAATGAGGTTTATGGGAGCATGAGGAACATATTCTATGTTACTCCAACTTATGTAGAACTCATGTGTTTTCATGTTTAATAAGAATATTAGAATTTCTGAGTGAACCTTAAGCACAATTTTGAGAGTGAACCTTGGCTGATTTATGCTTTGCATTCTCACATGATTCTGACAAGGAACAAGATAAAATTTGGCAGTTCTGACTGCATTTCTTTTATGAGATTTTGAGTTTCTTTGGACCTGACACACAAGCAAGACTTGTAGCTGTGAACCCACCCAGAAAGAAACTGAAGAAAACAGTGACCCAGCCCTCCACAAAAGTAAATTATAGATTTTCACATAATTCTGACCTACAGATATTAAAATTAGATGAGGTGAATTCTGTGCTCCAGGAACACCACTGTTGGTGGCAGGAAGCAAGACAACAGAGAGCAATAGCTTCCACATGTAGCTTACATGGGTGCTAGGAGACAGGTTTCCATATTCTCTCAGTTGCTTCTTCCACACAAGCAGTTGAAATGGCAGAGCTTTAGCACACTGGAGACGCAGCTGTGCCCCTACATCCGTCTGCTCATCTGTCTACCACGTACCACCAACTGCGCTCATCCGAACCCATCTCATCTACTCAACAAGCATTCATCTATGGTTTGTTTCGCTTCAGCAAGCTTTTAATTGACAGAGGCTTTTTGCCTCTTGGTCCTGGTCCCACATCCTCAGAGTGGAGAACAGACCTCGAAAATAGCCAGTTTCTGGCAGAGGTTGGAAAGCCAAGATGTTTCTGCACTCAAGTACTTTTCTGAAGGATCTGTCTGCAGTTCTAAACGACTCCACCTAGACAGACCTGGCAACTACTGCTGTTGTGCATCACTTTTGCAGACTGAGAGCTTCTGCACCACAATAAGCAAAGCTGTGTATCAGTACTAATTTTCCTGTCCTGCCAGCAAATTTCTGTTGTATGACACTTGGAATGACTTTTTTAGTTTTGCAATACAACAGGCATAGGACACAGTACAGATATAGGTTAAAAACAAATAGTGAGAATAATTTCTTGCTCTAGTGAAATGGGATGATAAGGATAAAAGAACTGACATGCACATACAGATTTTGCATCTAATTTCAAGCCACATAGAGTTTATCAGTGTATTTTAATTCATTCCAGTGAATCACGTCCTTTGCTGTCTTAGATGAAATTTCCAGTGATGGTGAACTGAACTGTCACTGGTGATAACAGTTCGAGTGATTTATCCATAAAATGTAACCACAGTAAAATAACTGATTTTTGGGGGTTTTTTTCCTCATCATCCTTCTCACTGGATCCAGTTTGGAAGTTTGTGATGTTTTACTCTTCAGTACCAAAATAGGAGCAAGTTATATCACAGATTAAAAAAAAAATAAAAATGTATGGTAACAAACAATGTTCAATCTGACAGATTTTTTTTTCTCCAGATGTCTTCTCGAGCAGTCAGGTTTGTAAGGGAATTGCAGAGCAAAATATACATTTTTCTAATGGTTACTAGTAGTTTCAAGGAGTCAACTGCTTTTTCTGGCATGCATCATTCACATGCAAGATTTAAGAAATGTTCTATCCAAATTTAACTTTTCAGAGTTTCAAAGCATATCACAAGCCTAAATGTGGTACTGCTGGCATTTGGAAAAAGCAGATCATAAGCAGGCTTAAAACGCTAGTTGTATCAACTTAAATAATTCTTTTGTTGAACTGAAGAATAAAAAGGTCAAGAGTAGTCTTAAGGTTTGCCCAGTCAAACAGTGGCAGGAGAGAGAATGAATGACAAGCCATGTGCTGCATTCTCTCACTGTAATGAACAGTATGGATTATGAAATGACATGAAAGGGAAAGCTCCTGCACCTCAAGGAAGCACAGCCCTGACCTCTGGCAGGAAGAGCACATACAGCCCTATCTGCCCCCTTTAGGTCAGTGAACTGTTAGCTACATAAAGAAACATGCTAGGATAAATGAGGCAATTCAGATGATCAGCTTCCTAGTAGTGTTTACCACTCAAAATTGCTAGGAGACCAATACAAAAAAGAACATGCAATTGATGGGGGAGAAAATCGAAGAAAAATGCTCCAACTTCTTTATCCTTTCCCCCCACCTCTTCTTTCTTCCCTTCTTCTCATTCCAACCTGTATGACTGAGGGGGAGTTGACTTATCTAGGATGTTTCCTTGAGGGCATGAAAAGGAGAAGGGTCGTAATGAGTTATAATGATGGAGATCATGTACAATAGACAAAGATCAATTATAAATTATTAGGATAATCCTCAAATTTTGTCACAGAAAGAAAATATGAATTCTGAATTAAGGCAGTGTCTTAGGGCAAAATAGGCAGGTACTGTTGAAAAAGCTCCCAGTGGGAGAGGAGGAGCCCACTTCTTACATATACACTGATTGCAAACATGCACCAGGCTAAGGGAGAAGGAGCAAACTGTATCTGAAGCTACAGTGAAAGAGAAAATGTAAGCTCAGCAAAATTTCTAGGGTGAGGCCAGGCTTTGAAGAAATAAGAAGGGAAAATAAGGAGAGAGAGAGGGAGAGGCATTACATTGCCAAACCTTTGCATTCATTGTAGACAAGATACTGGAACAGCTAAAAAGAAACTTTGGAGTCAGATATATTTTAAGTTTCTGTTTTCATATTTCATTTTTTTGTTTCCAGTTTTGCAGTCAGGAATTCATCTCACTATTTTCTAGGATACATTTCTTTCCTTCTTTAGTCTTGTCTTGTGCTAAGAATGGGCTGTTTTGGCAAGAGGCACGCTGGGGAGAAATGACCTGTGATGCTGAGTTAACCCATGCTAGACCTTGTCCTCTGCTATGTGATGAAGGAGAGCAAAGGATTTAGGATGCAGAATGTCTTGTGAAGTTCTTGCTAGATGGAGCCCCCATATGGAAACTTAATTCATCCAACAAGGAACTGTGTACACTATGTATATGAGCCAAAATGAAGCACAGTGGAAATCAGACATTAAACAAGACCCCTTTTTTTTTTTTTAACTCCCCCAAAGCCTTCCAGATGTTAAAAAAAGTAAACAGCACATGACAACTGTGTTTTATTGTTAATCCTGGTATTAAGGTTAACTTTACCCTGCTTTTCTGCCTTGTCTTCTTACTACAACTATTGATTGAGGTTCCAAATGTGTTAGTTTTAGTTTTCTGTTAAAGATAAACATGTGCACAGTGTCTTAAGTTACAGAGTGCATAAGATAAATTTCAAATGCAGTCCTGCTCAAATATAGCTGGGATTTTTTATATTTTCACAAAAAAGAATTTGTTCCCATTTGTGTTGGCATCAGTGGCAGTTCTTATGTATAATACAATTAACACTGGTACCTGAAGTTCCCCACAAGGAAATGATTCAAGACAGATGATAATAAAACGTAGGGAGGAAAATGGGATGTGGTTATGGCAGCAAAAGTCTCACTTATTAAGGTTATGTCTTCACTGCAGAGTTACTCAGCTGGTGTCCTGTTTGGCAACAACAAAGTCTATCAAACCAACTGGAATGATGCCTTGACCTAAGCAAGAAGAATTGCAGAGCTATAAATTACAATGTGTGCATTAATTTTTCTTCTTCTTAGTCTGATAATAGCTCACTTTGCAGGTAACATTCAGATAACCCTCGTGCAGTTTACCACAGTTCTCTCTTTACTTCACTCTGTTCATGGGAAAACACTCAGTGTCTTCAGAACCATCGGATGTCTCCATGGAAGCCTTGTCTTACACCTGTGACTCAGACCTAGTTTTTGCTGTTCTGTGCATCATAGTACACTGTCATATAGCTTAAGTAATTTGTGCAAATGGAAAGGGTCTTTACATTAACAAGGAGAAATTAATCTTCCATCATTGCAGACATTTATGGTGTGGGATGTGATCCATAGGATCCGTTCTAAGTGTCACCATGACACTGAGATGAAGACAACCTTACAAACACCTATTAATTTTCTGTAAAGAGAAGGGAGCTAAGATGTAGACATTTACATGTGTTAAAATTAATCCCATTGCAAGTGATTAATCTCAGCTGGGAAGGGGCTACCACTTTTTTTACTGCCTTGATTTCAGATCACTGCCTGTCAGAGTGAGTGCTGGGCTGCAGTATTAAAACAAACAGATTAGCTGAGGTCTTCAGAGATGCAAAGCTGGGTGGAGTACCAGCACTTACAGAGTGATACCCTGGTTGCCTGCCCTTCCCCAGCTGAGCTCAGTCACTGTTGGGGTGGGTACCCCTTGCTTTCTCTTTTCAATGTGATTTAAAACAGTCTGCTCATTATTGAGCATCTGCCTCAGCTGAAATGTTGTGGTTGTTCTAAGATTGATGATTGCCAGGAAAGTGGAAGGTTAGACCAGAGATAGTGGAATAAAGGGAAAGTGCTTGTACAGACAAGTGCCAGACAGTAGAAAAGGTCACCACTTGCAGGTGACACTGGTGCAAAAAGACCTTTTTAACTCCTTCTAACTATTGTTTAAACTAAACTGCCTGAATTCACACTAACTAGGCAATGAGAAAAGTACCTGCATGGGCAGGGAACTGTCTGAGCCAAGCAGTAGTGGGTTTAGCTCAGGGATCATAACTAAGAGCTAACAAATGAATGCTGGGGTTTCTGGAGACCCCACAGTCTTCCATGTAGGAGAGCTAAAGAGCCTCCAGACAGGACTGTTTTCTTATTGGAAGGTTCTTAGAAAATAACAAGGTTTAAACAGGGATATAACTAAGATTAGAACCTCACAGATGAGTGATTGAGTAGATGAAGCGGAGTCAGGGAAACCATGCAGTGTCATGATACATGTAATCATCAAGTTTTAACGATATGAATAGGTAGGTGTGGAATTTCTTTTTCAAATGCCATTTTGCATTGTGTTTGTTATGTCTAAAGGCTTCAGCAATGCAAGTTGGATCTGCCCTGAAGACTTCATCTCAGAAACCAGAGAGTTTGATTAGCCCTTGAATCAGTCAGTCAGCCAGAGAGATGCTCACCAGTTCTTCATTGTGTCTTTGCATTTTCAAGAAAAAACAAAATACAGACATCGGTCAACACAAATTTTCTAGAGAAGGTATTGGCTGCTACAGCTAACCATGATTACCATGATTATCCACCTGATTACTAGCCCACCATGACAGATGAGTGGCCTGTTCCAGGGAATTAGTGGAAAATGAAAAGTTGTCCGCTTTGAGGTTTCATCTGGATTAATCTGAGGCTACTACACAGACTTCAGTTTGTGTTAGTTTATTTATATTCTCTATCACATACATAGATGCATCAGCTGATCCATTTTTAGAAACCTATTCGCTGAGTACAAGCAACTTGTTTGGGAAGTTTGTTAACTGCATGTGAAGGCATGAACTGTAGGAAAATAATATCAAAATCCAAGCAACACTAAAGATGAGCTCATCAACCAGTACCTTATTCCACATTTCAGCAGACAAAAGCAAGGCTATATCACTTTCCATTTTATGTCTGAGTAGACCCCAGGCCATAAAAATCAAATGGGACTCAACTAGGAAAAAATCTGGGCTAATGAAAAACTTAAGTGAGAAATGAAGAAACTCTGTATGGCCAAGTACACATTGATTTCATAATTCAGATCCTGTAGCTGCTTTTCCATTAGTTGGCAAAACATTTCTCCAAGATTTCTCTTGACTAGAAAGTGCTGTTTTTAACATGATAATGAGCTTAGCATCAGTTTTCAAATCCTTATCACAAACAGAATTAGAGCTGAAATAATCAGAACAATATAAGATGTACTTGTATCTCCTCTTGATCAGTTATCATCAACACAGTGTCAGCGAAGTCAAATTATCTCGAGTGTTCAAAATTTTTGTTATGACATTGCCTGGAAAAGACATTGCCTGGAAACTTACTTTGACAAGCTAGGACATCACATTTCCCCATGGATCCCCTCAAGGCTGATGAGAGTGGTTTAGTCACAAATTCTGTTGGGAGATTTGCATGCATTTTCTCAGTATGATACATTTCCAAAGAAGTGTGATAAGAAGATCTGTTTGGAAACTGTTTTCTTGTTCCTAAACAGTTTGTTTAAGACCTTATAATTGACATGAAAACCTCTGGGTTCATATATCTGCAGAATTTTGAACCATCTTCACCATGACCTTGGTACTTGTGAATGCTTGTGAAGGTCAATAATTGACATTCAGTTACATTTGGTATTTAATTACATTGATAATTGCAATAAAAAATTGTAATAGATGTTTGTCAATTCCCTGTACCCTGGTCTGTTGATGATCTAGTCAATTTTATTTCTAGTGAAAAAATAAAGAATATATTTAGTATCAAAAGTAATCCTGGCCTGTGGTTCATTGGTTTTAAAGCTAAGGACATGACCATGATTAAATCTGAGGTTCACCTGCATCAGTGAGCTGTAGATTCTCACCAAGCTATTCACTGAAGCCCATAGCTTCATGTTGACTCAGCACTGTTTTGGAGTTTTGTTTTGGGATTTAGCTGTGGGCTGTGTTGGTTTGTTTATTTATCTGAGAAAATAAGCCCAAAACCAGAATTTCTTTTTTTAACTGGATAAACTGAAACCTGGAGTGGTCAGGTTGCTTTGGCAAAGCCAATGGACAAGTCAGGGTAGGACTAGACCAGCATACAGAGTTGTAATTCTGTATTCCATGTTCTCATTGCCCTGGAAGATGTTCAGTCAGATGCCTCAGTGCTTCACAAAGTATGTGAGTGCTACCAACCTTGTGTGATCAATTCAGAAACAGCCAAATACACAAAATCTGAGACATAAGTGAGCTCATTCAATAGACCGAGGAAACCAGCAAACCAGTTCAGTGCAGCAGCATGAACAAGTGACGAAGATGAGAAACAAACTTTGATTTACTGAATTAAAATAAGTTATTTAGGTATAGCCTTACTGGCTGTTCTTCTGGAAACCTTGTTTTGTCTAGTGATGTATTTCTTTTAAATATGGGCTCTTATTCTAGTCCCATTTCTGAAGGCAGAGAAAAAATAGGCATATGTTATTTTTTTTGAGGTTCTCAACTCTTGAATAAAGGACTCCAGAGGTCCTCTACCTCACATTCTTACCAACAGAGAAGACTCTTCGATTCCAGAGGCCTACAAACCAGAAATCTCTCCAGAAAGTTTTGCAGCCACCTGCTGAAGTGCTGTACTGGGCTTTTGAAACTGACACCAAAAGAGCAGTGCTGTTAACCAGACCCTATTTTCTTGGTAACATGACCACTGAGGCAGAACATGCAACCTTCCACAATCAGAGGTGACAATGCTCTGAGGATTGTCCTCAAGGTCCTAACTATTCAACATTGTGTGCTGTCAGTCATGAAACCAACAGAGAGACATCTAAACTGGGATGGGGCAAGCCTGAACGCACGTACAGATGGGGGAATGAAATGTTGGAAAGCAGTGCCGCAAAGAGGGAGCTGGTGGTCCTGGTCGATGACAAGTTGAATCTGAGTCAGCAGCGCCCTGGCAGCCAGGAGGGACAACTGTGTCCTGGGGGGCATCAGGCAAAGCATCACCAGCTGGTCAAGGGAGGGGATTGTCCCGCTCTGCCCTGCACTGGGGTGACCTCACCTTGAATATTGTGTGCAGTTTGGGGCACCACAATATAAGAAAGATATTAAGCTCTTAAAGAGTGTCTGAAGGAGGGCAAGGAAGATGGTGAAAGGCCTTGAGGGGAAGCTGTGTGAGGAGTGGCTGGGGGCACTTGGATTGTTCAGCCTGGAGAAGAGGAGACTGAGGGGAGACCTGAATATGTTACAACTTCCTCGTGAGGGGAGCAGGAAGGGCAGACACTGCTCTCTTCTCTGTAGTGACCAGTACAAGACCTGTTGAAATGACATGAAGTTGTGTCAGAGAAGGTTTAGGTGGGATATTAGAAAAAGGTTCTTCCCCCAGAGGGTGGTTGGGCACTGGAACAGGCTTCCTGGGACAGTGGTCACAGGACCAAGCCTGACAGAGATCAAAAAGTGTTTGGACAATGTTCTCAGGCACATGGTATGACCTCAGGATTGGACTTGATGATCCTTTTGGGTCCCTTCCAACTTGCCATATTGTGTGATTCTGTGAAAATTAGTCACTTAAATAAGGATATGTGGTAATGGTGACAAAGCTGGGTGACTTTTTCAAGATATTTTATACATCTTAATACTTGAACTACTTCTGTGTGTGTTTCTACTTCTTCTGCCTTGACTTTTCCTGGATGTTGACAGTGCTTCTCACAGCATGGGTCATGACTGCGCTAAAGGTCACAGGAGAGTTCAGAGAGGATCACAAACTACTAGAAAAAGCTTATGGAGGTTTTTTAACAAAAGCAACAACAAAGATTTATCATATGAATAGGAAGCTATTTCGCTTTAAAATTTGATTAAAAGCAGCACCCCATACTTCAAGCTCCAAAGATTTTGCCTTTGAAACCACCTTTAACCACTGTTAAGACATTCATGAGATTTTCTGGAAGACAGAGGGGTGACAGTGCTCACAGTTTTCAAAAGTGCAAACTTTTATTTCAGCTAATTATCTCCCCAAATGGGATGGGGATCAAACTAACAGTGAACGCAGATAAAAAGCACATTTACAGAAAGGGACAGCCCTGCCCTGTGGACTATGTTAATCCAGTCAGGGAACAGCCTCCTACCTCATGTGATCACATGAGATTTAAAACTCAAATTTGTGCCTCTTCAGCATGATGGGTTTGGTTATTAAAGTAGCCTACAACCTAGATTTTGATAAGTGACCAGTATGAGTTTGCTCTAATTGCAATAAAACTTTATAGAACTAAATCAAGTGTGCCATATAAAAATAAGGTAAAGGAAACAGAATGATGATCTGGACATCAAACAGAAACAAAACCTGCTACTGCTTCTACTATTTCTTCAGCAGTACAGGAAGGAGAACTGCAAGTCCACTGTGGTGAAGTGAGCAGGATGGAAGAGCAGAAGGGCAAGAGAAAGAGAACCAGGACACCAAAAATCTTTCTGGTTCTGCATGGAAAGATGAGACATTGCTTGCTAACCCTTTCTATGTTCATGCTTTTTTGAGTTCACTTTGGTTGTAGATTAAGATTTAATGAAAGGTGAAAGTCGGAGTTTACCAGAACAGTTAATGAACCTTCTGCCAATTAAAGGTTTTGCCTCAAATACCACACCTTGCGATGGATGAATTTCACTGCCATCCCTTCCAGAGTATTTTCCCTCTGCTACCTTGTTATTGTAGTGATGGTGGCATTGTAAATTATAGTCCCAGCTGGATGAAGAACCCTTCTGAACTGATCCTAGTAGTGTTCCCTACAGTATTGCTAATGATTACACAGCTGCCTAGTAGGCATTCTAGAGAGTAGGCTCATGGGTTGGCCTCCAGTGAAAGTTGCAATAAAGTTTATTTTCATTCAAAACAATATATATTGGGATTATTGTCAGAGCAGCCCCAGAGGGTTGCACAGGAGGTCTAGTAAGCATTGGTAAGAAAATTGGAAGCCTTGAGGTTATTAATGTTGCTAGAAGAGCAAGCTTAGTGGCCAGCAGAGGTATAATTTACCTACACTAGCATCACACACTGGAGGTAAGGCAATCAAGTAATAGGTCAAGGGACTTTAACATAACACAAGATAGATATATAGCCTCAAGCTTTTTAGGCCAGATTCTCAGCTGCTGTAAATCAATGTAACTTCATGGGAATCAGTGGACCTATGCAGTTTTCAATGTGCTAAGAATCTGGCCTATAGCCTTTATGGAAGTTATCCTGAGATCTGAAATGAATGCAGCAACAAAACTCAATTTTCATTTTTACTTTGTTTTAAAGCCAACACATGACATTTTTAGCTCAGCTATACATTGGTTTGGAGAGCGAGACTGTAGTTAAACACTTTTGGCAAGGACACATCTCAAAATGGTCATGAAAGGGCTGATGAGATTCCATCAATATACATTAGCTAATAGAGAGAAAACTTAAGTAAATGCAGAAGGAACAAATATCTCTGTTTAAATGGTTAGTAACCAATTCAGGTATCATACAGTCCTTTTGCCTGCAACTGTCGGTTCTAGTCAATAAAACAGCAGTTCATGTTCCTATTTATAAAGATGTGTCAGCATATGTTTGACCAAAAATATAATATCAGGTTTTTGGGAGTTTAAGTGACATGAAAACGTGCTGTGAATTCACACCAGAGGGTAGAGTGAGGAAGCTGAAACAGATAGCAGAGAGTGTGAGGAAGATACGGACAATTAAAATGCATGCACCATTCACTCACAGATACACGAGTTGGTCTTTCTTGTTACTTACAGATCCAAGCCACAATTTTTATTCCTGTATTGCAGTCCAAGTCTATGTCTCAGTGCAGACCCAGAGCTGATGAGTTTCAGGGACCACAGAGAAGGTTGTGTCTAGTGTTTTTGATCAGAATAATTTGTGGCAACTCATAAATATAAATCCTGTGCTAACACTTGAATCTCTACCAGACACTTTCGTCTCCAGTAGTATTGCTTCCTGTTCTCAAAAAGTCCTTGTATTTACTGAGACATCACAGTTGGACATAGTACCTGTCATAGGAGGAAGCTTTTACTGCGTTTCTTTGATGAAAAATTTAATACCAAGTGCAATGAAACTCTAGAAGCATACATATTTTTCTGAAGTGGGGAGATGAACCCGTGAATCAATCAATTTACTTGTCCTACATATCTGTAGGGACTGAGCTACTTAAGTGCCCCACTTTTGTTGACCTGTAGTTGTTCTTGTTCTTTGTTTAGACAAAGACCTGACTCCAATTGACCCTTGAGAGGAGGCTTAGCTGCTGTAGTTTGCATTAATGTATCAGTATTTTGAATCTTTGTGTCTGTAGAAAGTCTGAGTTTCAAAACTGATCTGACATTACAGATGGAGCAGACTCATTAGCAGCCTTCAAATAGATTTGCTTTTTCTTGGCTCTGGAGTTTAATGAAATCATGTCTTCCAGGTCAATAAGGTATTAAAAATTGGAGATATTATTTTACTTTCAGCTAGGATACTTACAAAGGTGGACCAAATAGGAATTTTACAGGTCAGAATTGAAAGGACTCATAGAATTTTGTCCGTTTCAAAGGTCCTGACTTTAAGGGGGGGGGGGTAAAAAAAAGAAAAAAAGAAAAAAAGTTTTAAAAAGTTTAAAGGAAAATAAACTGAAAGTTCATATACTCTGTGCTGAAAGAAGACGAGACTAGGAGATGAAAAAGTGAATTACAGCTTCCTACTCAGCATTCTCCTCTCTCCTTTACTTCATCCTCTGTGTGAATCAGTTTATTCCCAGCTGTGGTTCCATACAGCTTTTCTGGCCTGCAAGAGCAGGAATCCTCGCACCCACATCTCCTTCTGTTTGCTTTCTCTCCATTTGTTCTCAGTAAATAGAAACAAACAGGATCCTGATGAAGTCAGAAGGAGCTACATCCCCTCCATCAAGTCAGGCTTGACCTCTCCTCTCCTACCTGCCCACCTTCAGCACTGCTGGCGGCTGCTCCTACCCCAGCAGCAGCAGCAGCAGCAGCAGGGCTGCGGGGTCTGCCACTTAGCAGAGTTCACAGATCATCATGCTCATTAACACAAACTGAACTCCGCCGTGATTCAAATTGATATACCAGACAGTCAACTGCAGTTGCTGGGGAACCAAACACTCCAACTGTTCTGTTGCCACCACTGTGGTTGGGGAGATGTTGGGGAGGAAACCTCTGGGCAGAGAGCTGGGGGCAGGGAGATGAAGAGCATGACTTCTTAGGTTGCACCAAACTGGACCACCACGGAGTCTTTGGAAGTTCCCTCTGTCACTGTCTGAGTTGCCCTGGAAAAGGGTTATAAAGCATGTATGAAGCCAAGGAAATCTGTTCTGTCATGTTTCTTTGCATGGGTAACTGAAAACCCACAGCCTTACTCAACCCACCTCCTCAGAGTATTTGTGCTCTCTGGAACAAGAACTGCCTTCCAGAAGCCAGTGCTGGTGACAAGGGACCAGCTGGCATGTCTGTAACCCTTTGCTTTATGCAGACAGCCTGCCAGGCTGATCAGGATCTAAATTTAACTGTGCTGCTTCAGGTATTATGAAAACAGTGTGTTTCTGGATCACTAGGGATGCTGGGCAGCGAGCCATCCTGAGGACCAGGAGCCAGAACGTCCTCTGTTGGCATGTCCTATGGAAAGCATATAGCTGAATCTTTCTTGGCCATTTATCTCCCATTCCAAACACGGGGCAGACGTTTGAAGTGTTAACCCTTCCAGATATTTAGGAGGAGGTGCCACAGGCATTCATTGGCTGTTTCAGACTAAAAAGTTTGGCCCACTGCTCCTGTGTAAGGATAGAAACTTTGCTGCTCAGGATGCAAACCTTACCTGCATGATATCACAAGGGTTTGTTTTCACTATCTCAGTGACTTTTTGCCTGTTGATACTTACAAAGAACCTGACCCACAGTTCTCCAGAGCTGTGAGTATGGGATCAAATCCCATACACTATGTTACAAGCATCTCTTGATGACTCCCAAAGCACTTACAAACACAAAAGAGGATAAAATATGAGATGAATGGGAAACTTGAATGAAACAGAAATTGTAAACCTTTAGGCAGAGTTTCTCTCTGGAGACTTCAGTCTCCTGTTACTAATAGGTGAGGATCACATGGCTAGTGAGGATCACAGGCAACACCACTGCAAGATCAAAACATGAACATGATTCCTGTGTTATTTTAGTTAAACCAGGAACAAATCTGGCACCATTCAATTCTGGCCTTTCAGCTCTGAGACAGGGCAACAGCAGCGCTCATGCCAGCTGGCTATCTGCTCTGCAAGAGTCAACAAGTTTCTTGACATGCGATGTCTTTCTATCTCATGTGTTGACTGGAGCAGTGAAGTATTTATGAACTGCCATCAGTGTCCAGCTTTTGAGTTTTGACCCAGTAAAGGATAAATATGGGACAATTTGCCTTTGGCCTTTCTCTTTGGCCAGTGACCAGCTTTCTGTCTGTTTGTGGTTTCCACTGGATGGGGAAACAACCGTCCCCTAGGTAAAACCCTTTCCATATCTATGACTTACTCCAGAAATAAATGATTTTAAAACCAAACACATCGAGTGAGAAACAAATCCCACACAGTTGTCCAATGGCCTTTGACCTTCTAATGGCTTGATGCCATCTGGCTGCCAGCTGGCTGCTTCACTACATGAGGAAATAAGTTTCTCACAGACAACACTCCCTTCCATTTTTAGTCCTACCAAAAAAGAAAAAGCAAACACACCTTTCCTATAACACCTTTTCAATCCAAAAAAAGGAGAGATATGACACAGGTGCCTGTTGAACTTTCAACTTCGAGTGGCAAACTACCAACTAACTACTGCTGGACTTCACACTCCCACAGGAAAAAAAAACCAAACAACTTGCTCAGGCAAATCATTGTATAAATCTTGCCACCTTAAAAGAAGTATAAAAAAATGGAGGGAGAATAGAGTAAATAAATGAAATCAAATGTAGTGGGAGGTATTGCAGATCTTTTGTGCACGTTAAGCCAAAAGTAGAGATGCATATTTTCTGGCAGATATGCAAAGAGCTAGACTTTATACCCAGGCTCCATATGCAAAGAGCTAGACTTTATACCCAGGCTCCATGCAAAAGTATTTCTGCTTTGTACAAAAGCAGATGGGATGTGAAGGATTTTTACTTGGCAGTGGAAATAGTTCACAGCCTGATTAAGCAGACATTTGCCTGGTTCCTTGAAGCAGAGCAAATGTATGCTGTCAGGAGTGGGCACTCGAGCTTCCTGACCCTCCCAGCTGTCTGCCAAAATCCAGGACCCATGAGATGAATAAGAATGCCTTGGAGAACTGAAGGAAGGAGACCCTGGGAATAGATCTCAGACAGGTAATGACAGGGCTCCCAGGGACTCCAGCGCTAGGCAGGATGAGACTGGGCTAGGCAGGCAGCTGAACTGGAGGGTGACCTGCTGCTGAAGCTCATTTCCTTCTACAGTTACATGCTGCAATTATCCACCAGTCCCCCCATCACCATGTACACTCGTACAAGATAGGTCCAGCATGGGAAATGCATCTATATTGCTCGAGAGCAATTGAACACTTTTACATTAGTCATACAGTGACAGGACTTTATATAGTTCTAATATTCTTTCTTTCTTTTTCTTTCTTCTTTTCCTTTTCTTTCTTCTTTCATTTTCTTTCTTATTTTCATTTTCTTTTTTCCTTTTCTATTTTTTTTCTTTCTCCAATGGTGCAGAAAGTCAGGCATATTTAATGAGCATTAGCTGCTTTATTTCAAATAATTTTTAACCCCACTGTGACCCTAGAATTTTCCTTTACTCAAGACTCCATTTCCCTTCCCCATTCTGCAGCGCCCTAGAGTGCACAATGTCCACAGACAGTGAGTCTCTTCCCACTCTCTCTATGCTCTGTCTACCCATGAAGACTCTAAGGGTTGCTGGAGAGTTGATTCTCCCACTCTACTTTCTCCATGACAGATTCTCTTCCATCCTGTCATTTACATTTGCAGCCTGACTCCAAGCCTGTTTATAGCCAGAGAAGTCTTTTCCTTGACTTCTGTGGGCTTTGAATCAAGCTTTTATAAACCACACATGTACCCAACAGGTATTTATTAACATGAGCTGGCCATGTACTGTATGCCATGAGTGTGGAAAAAACTAACAATAACTTCACAATTACCCACCTAAGCCCTCTAACAGGCTCCAAAGGCATGTCTCTTTGCCAAGCAAGCATTGAATCAAGTTTGACATTTCTAGGGTAAATCATTTTTGTGTTCTAAAAACCAAAAAAAAAAAAAAAAAAAAGGGTTAGGAAAAAGTCCAAAGAGTGAGAACATCCCCATTTTTGGACAATAATATCATTCAAATGTCCTATCCAAATGGCTACAAATGTTCCAGAAACAAAGTGCATTCTGGAATAAGACTGCTGACTGCTAGGTAAAGTTTCAGGTGGGTCTGTTTGAGGTTGGTAAGATTAAGCAGGGGATAAAATGGTATTAACAGTGCTACTCTTTTTTTTTCCTTTTAATTACCCACGGTGTTGCCCTCAGTCTTTCCAGAATGCTTAGACAGCTCCAGATAGTAATGCCTTTGTGTTTTGATCTTACATTCAGAGATTTCAGTTCTTTCACAGACATTGCCATAATTTGTCTTAATTTTGAACTGTAGAACATGAAATTAGATGTTATTTTTTAGTCTCTTCTTGAACTGAATAGGTGGAGCCTGAACTATCAGAGAGGACAGCCCAGTGGACTTGGAAAATCCCCAACCAACTGTGAGGGTGAGATGTCACAAAGGACTTTCCACACTTTATCAAATAATAGCTCAAAGCCAAAAAGTTTGGATCCAGACCTAGATAAAAAGTGCCTCCAAGGACAAGTCTGAAATGCTCCAGGGTTTCCATGCAGGCCAATTTCTAACTGTGATGTAAGACAAGGATATTTCCCTTAACGTTTAAGTTTTGCATCATCAGTTCTCTCATGCTTTTACTTTTTCACTTTCAGCAGCAAATCAATCATTGTAATATTAGCAAAGGTTTGGTTTTGTCTCATACATGCTGCAGTTCAGTGTGGATTGGTCATAGTGAAATACATATATCTGAGAAACCATTTGGAGACAGGTATCTGCTAACAAGTAGTTTTGTCTTGTTCATGAAGACCAAAGTTTTTTTTTTTAAAACTCAAAATTGGAGTTTCCTGAGTCCCAAACAAGCATTTAGAGGAGTACGAGCGTTTTGCTTTATAATAATTAAAAAATGCACAGTTACCCTATGCCTGCCTTTAGCAGTCCCCTCTGAAAGTCATGGCTGAAATAACTCAAAGTGTTGTCCATAGGTCGTGGTCACCTTTCCTTCATTTTCTGTCACCCTGGAGACTCATGTACCCTGGTCACTTCTTCTACTGCTGCTTTAGGTACTCTGTAGTTGCAAGGGTTAAACACAGGATTGTAAGTTCACAGATGTGGAAATACATATTTTTTGGCAGGGAAAACGCACTAGGCAACTTCTGCGTGTTTGTGCTTTGAGTAAGGAGGCCACCTGCTTCTAATGTTACAGGAATATGTTGGCTAGTGGAAAGGCAGACACCATTTTTTACTAATTGAATAATCTGTGTATCTTATCCAAATGCCAGGAGATTGCTTCTATCCCATGATTAGCTTGAAGTTTTGATGACATATTAAAAAAAATAATATATATTTATATACATTCCAAAAGTAGCTTTCCTGCTTGGTCCAAATAATTTTATTCATAGTACAGAGTGATGGGAAAATGGGTGTGTTGGATGAAAGAAATGGTAAATAGGAAACAATCGTTTGCTTGGATTACCAAGGCAGTTTTTGGGTAGGGTACTGTTTAGTGGGTACTCATATTCAACTGCTTGGCACTAGTGCATGGAATAGCAAACACATGGAGGAGTTAAAATCAAGCTTGCATTAATGATTTCATTGCCTGAACTAAATTTGTAATGTAAATCATTCTGAGGTGCTCTAAGGCATTTCTATTCTTAGAAGAAAAGTCACAAACTGGAAAGTACGCCACCTTTGCAATCAGCACCCCCTTTAGCCTGTAATGTGGAACACATGGTGGTTGAAGAGGTTACAGTGTTACAGAAATGTCATTACAGAATTTCTCTGTGTTAACATGTATCATCTGTCACATAATTGTTTGTTTTACAACCCATACCTATAATGGGCTAAGTGGGGACTATTTATATCAGTTAACAATGAGTGCCTTTAATTAGTATTTCATGCAACTGGAACATGTTAAAGATTTTGACACAAATCTGGCTTGAGTTGCTAAATTCCATATGAATTTCATTATGAAATTGCTAAGACATTACAGTTGCTCAGGTATTGAGGTTTATAAGTGCACTTCATCTATTACAAAACTAGAGCAAGTAAGTCATATATTTTAAAGAAAAATCTTCTAAACAATAGCGTGGTATCTGTCACAGTTGAATGAGAGTTTAAAGCAGGAAAGAGGAAAACCTTATGATTTGAGATGTGCCTGTATTTGCTGTAAAACTGCAAATTTGTTTACATCTTCACAGATGAAGCTTTATACGGAATGAAAAAAAGTTATGACAATGGAGAATCAGATTGTACACAAAATCGATAATGAAAATTTACTAAAAATGGATTAGTCAGTAAAGAGATTCACAAGCCATTGCTAGACTGTAGAATGCACAGATAGTCTTTTGTCATTCATTGAAACCGACTCGTTGCAGACATAATTCCTGTGCTTTCTGAGTGATCTCAATACGGAAACCTCAAACCCTCACTTCCAGCCCAATCTGTTTTCAGTGACTGAGAGTGGCCAATGGGACATGTTGGAACTGCACTTCGTACTGAAGGAGCGTGTTCAGGGTTCACACTGAAGGAGACCCCCAGCCCCCGTGAGACTTCCAACCGTAGGCCCTCAAGAATTTGCAGCATGAGGAACGTGCCAAGGAGCAAAGAGTGATGTGAGAGGAAAATGTGCCTGAGGTTACCGTGTTAAAATTCGGGTGGTGTCACGGTCCTTCAGACTGAACGAAAGAACATGCTAGAATCAGATTTATGTCAAAATTAAAACAGTTCAGGAGATTAGGAGTGGAAGAGCAAAGGATGACAGGAAATCCCAGCAGCATCATGCCTCCACATCATTATTCTCAGATGTAAGGGCTGAGGATCCCTTCCTCTGTGTGCCTCAGTTCCTGAACTCTAATACTACTTTTTTTCCTCCATACCTATATTAGACTTCAAAATTTACATTGCAATGACACAATAACTCTACAGCTGTCTCTAGAATCTTTCTCAAAGCTTTCTTCAACATTTTGAGATACTAATCTAAGAAAGAGAAAAAGCTCAGGATGTCTCATTTTTCTCCTCCCCCACTTTTATTAGTTACCTGTATCAGTATTTTGTGAACCATTTTCTGACACATAACTACATTATAATGAAATTATTTTACGGAGACATTAAATGAAACTTTTTTGATCATATCTGATCAATAATTGATATACAGAATAAAATATTTTTATTAATGAAATGCCAGAAGCTGGGAGGTTATTCTGAATAAACTCACTCCTAACTTCTTATGAAATTACTAACTCAGACTTCAGCAACAAGTCTTAAGGAATAGCTTCTTATTTACCTTCTATTGTCATAGACAAACAAAACTTCTGTCATTTTAGTTTTTCCACCCACAGCACATTAGCCATTCTGTTCCCCTGGAGTGAGCTTGGCAGTAAGAAAGATTTTCATGGTTTGTTACCTTTGTTAAAAATAACAATCTAATTTCTGAAATGTGTTTTCATCATTCAAAACAGCAGTAAAGCAGGTCGTGCAATATCATCTCTGATTTTTTATATTACTTACTTTGATAATTATTTTAAATTATTTTGTCAGCAGTTTTGGGATGGAATTGTCTTGGTTTAAACTGTGAGTTGTAAAATTTGAAAAGCTGATGTACATTTGCAATCATATTCTCCTCCTTTTTCCATTCACCTGATTCTTTATGAAATGTTTTGAAGATTTCTCTCAGTCTTATGACCAGCATTTGGGATAGTCACAAGAAATGACTAACAATGTGGGGAGAAAAGAGGATTCCATAATTCTCATGTGATTGCCTTTAATACCCACTTTTCCTCTACTGGACTTACTTAAACTTTTATTTTAGTTAAATTTACTCCTTTGTTAAGCTGCGTTTTTCACGAAAAACTATAACAAAGTTTCTTATTGAAGTCCTCAGGCACAGGACATCATAAGAAATAACATCCAGAATGTGTGTGCAATATACAGAAGTAGGTGGGAATTTGAAGCACATCAACTGCAACAGGAGGACATATCAAAATACTTGAAATCAACCAGTCTACATTCTGTGCAGGTGAGATTTTTGCTGATGATTTTAAGATATATCATCTTCTCTCCCTACAAACAATTTCTCTCAAAACTTGTTTTATGATTGATTGCTATTTGGGAAAACAATAAAATCCTTCTAGGAATTTATGAAAGGAAAATTCATGCCTAGAAAAAATCTGGAGAACACATCTTGATAAAAGACAAATTTTAGGGAATTGGCAAGGACAACAAATAATAATAATAAAAAAAAAATAGAGAGAATTATACCTCTACATCTGTGCATGGCAGGATTAGTGTTTTTAAAAGCTTAAGAATTAAGATACACAAACTGATACTGCTTAGCTGATTTTGGGATATTGGAAAAATATTTCTCACAGAAGGTCAATTTGAGAAAAGTACATTGAAGGAATGGGGATCATCAAAGAAACTAGTGAGAAACTGTGCAGCCGACTTGCAAGCAAAGGTAGTAGGTAAGCTTCAGGGCTTGTTCCCTTATGATTGGAAGAGGACTATGAGTGAGGAGGAACTTACTTGTTCGACAGGAATTTCAGTGTAAACCTTGCAGGGAGTTACACTGGCAAAAATAATTTCTGGACCACTACAGGCTTTTGAGATTTCCCTGCTGGTCACAGCAAAACATTTCTGTCTGAGAGAAAAGCTTCAATAAGTGATTCATCACCGCGTAATACTGTGCTTTCACACTGCCATCACCCCTAGGAAGAACACTTTTTATCCTGGCAAATGAGCTGGAATTCTACAGAGGTATCTGGCTTGACACTCCCAAAGGACTGTCGCCCAGTCTTAGCTGTGCCCTTGTGAATGGTGGTATGCTCATTTGAAATATTACTATAGCACAAGGCATTTATATCCTTCCATATTATCTGCCCTATTTTTTTTTTCTCTTTTATGTGTGTGGTTTTTAATATTTTTGTACCTCTGATGTGAACCCACACTCTTCCACACATCTCGAAAGCTACTGGAAATATAATGTGAACAGTAGTTTGTAAATTAAATATGCTTAAGTAGCAGAAAACTGCAGTAACTAAGGGTGATATATGGACTTGGAAGACTAAATCTAACTTTGTGGATTCAATTATAATTACAGCTGTATGAGCTGGCGCATTGGCAAGACGAACCTGCCAAGACTGGCTTACCAGAAACTGAAGGAAGGCTGACCACATCATCAAAGAATAGCTCTCTGATGACATAGTACCTGCAGCTCTCCAGCTGATGGCCCACAGGTACATCTGAAGACACTAGCTGTTTTTTTAGGAGGCATCAAATAGAAGGGATGAGAGTTTGCTGCTGGGATCAAAGGTAATTCCTATTCCCCTTTAGTAAGTTTAGGGAGAAAACCTAACTCTCTAGAGCAAAGAAGGGGAAATTGCAAAAATATATTGGATTTTGGAGATCTATGGATAGCTGAGGTGTGTCAGAGCCAGGTTACAGTTACATGCTAGGGAGTAAAGGTTCAGAAATGCGGTGCTTAACACTCTCTCCAGCTCTGCTAAACTATTTATGAAGAGCTAACTATAATTAGAAATCCAAATTTAAAAAATAGTAAACCAAAAAATTTACTTTAAAAAGTGGGCATATGGCCAACTATTTTTACTGAGCAGCATTGGAATGTTAATGTGGAACATACGCAAAGCTGTTATGAAAAAAAATACACCTCTTTAATGCTAATATCCAAATAGAATGAATGATAATTTCATTAAGCACCAACTGGGAGTCAGCGTAGGTCCCTGAAAACTGGAAATCTCAGTTACTGGAAATATGTTACAGGATAAATTGGTACTGACAGAAATAGTTTAACAAAAATTTTTTTACAGAAAAGAAATATGAAAGGAGAAATTACACAATTTTTCTAGCAGGATTAAAGAAACTGTTTTGTCAGTTAGTAGGAATCAGAATAATATCTATCTAATTTTACTTTTCTTTTAAAGCGCCTTTGATCTG
The DNA here is from genome assembly GCA_013396735.1 of Grallaria varia. Classification (NCBI taxonomy): domain Eukaryota; kingdom Metazoa; phylum Chordata; class Aves; order Passeriformes; family Formicariidae; genus Grallaria; species Grallaria varia. Next base: position 953,779 of record VWZG01011960.1, read on the forward strand.
AAATGCATGTGATGTGTATAGCCTCATATCCAGTAATGGAATTTGTGGATAATCTACACAACTGCTTTCACAACCTGGTTCATCCATTTGTTTAAATAATCACCTAAGTCATCAGCATAGTTTTGTCCCTCAACACATACCCACATGGAATCATAGGGAGAATTTATGGTGAGAGGAATGTAATTATCTGACCTGGAAATTACCCAGAACATGAGGTTAATAATGCAAAGCTTTCCAGGCACGTATTTCACTTACCGATCACTATTTCTCTATGGTGTTCTTGATGATGGGTAAGCCAAAATCACTAGGGTGAGAATTAATGTAAAATATTTAAAAACATGAATGCAAAGCTTACTGCTGCATTTTGGCAACAGCCACATCAGAGAGGCTACACTGAATGAGACTTCTTGGGTAGTGACTTCTCTTGAGTGAAGTGGATCCTGTTACAAAGAATTGTGGCACAAAGCCCAGAGAGAAAAGCCTTGCTGGATTTGTGCTACTTCTCTCCAGAAGCAGCCTGAGCGTCTCTCCATTGTGCTTCTAGAAAGGACAACTAATGTGAATGACTCTGGCTGGAGTCAGTCAGGTCCTGCCAATGCTTTTAGCTCTGTCTCAGTGCTGTTTTTAGAGCAAAAAGTGAAGCTGGTTATGGCAAGGACAAAGAGGATCTGTGTGCATAGAAGAAAAGGAGAAAACAGAGGGGACATGTTTTTCAAGTGAGTCAGGAGAACATTAAGTCAAGACCTAAAGGGAGAATGGTATCAAACTACAATTTATTGAAAATGAATTTTTGACACTCAAGATAAAAGACTAATCTTTGGCATGTCACAGAAAAAAGGCACTGTGCGACCACATCTTGAATTTAGGTCTGGTCTTGCATCCACCAAAATCCATAGGAAAACAAAGGAAAACAGAAAGGAAAGCAGCAAAAGTGATCAGAGATATGGAGCATTAATCATATAATGAAATAGAGAACGTAGGAAAAAAAAAAACAGCAGAGAGAGGATATGAAATCATGTTCTGCATGAAATTTAGGTGAATAAAATGATGTGTTCATTAGAAGAGGAATTATTTTCCTTTGTATTTAAAAAAACAGAAACATCAGATGAGGCTGTCAGGTAGGATATTCAAGATAATTTTTTTTCTGTACCACTCACAATGCAACAGTAGAACTCACTGTCATACAATGTCAGCATCTTCTGCTGAGCTGGAGATGTCCAGCCAGTTAGGGCTACCAGCCACAGGGAAATCCCAGGCAAATGTGTAAACCCTGATTCCCTCCCAGTCTGCTCAGAAAAAAACGTTCTGGCAGAAGGAAGAATTGTCCAGGGAACCCAGACTTAGGATAGCCCCAGGGCTTATAATGTACTTAAAATGGATTAGTGAGCAAAAGTGAAAAGGAAGTGGTGATCTCCACCCACCTGTTTCTATGCCACAGATGAAAATAATGGTATGTGCTACTAAATCCCTGCTCTTATAAGAAAATCACAGAGTGTAGTACATAATTCACATTGCAAACAGAATGATTGGCTTGTTCATATCTATTTTATGCAACCCCCCCTCCCAAACAAACAAACAAACAACCCATTTTAAGCTGCATTATCCCAGAAAACTTTAATACCTTTACTCATATCCTCATATTGTCTGTTTAAATAGTCGGAATTTTTGAAAGTAAGATGTAACAATTAAAAAAAGTCTTGCAGCCAACAAAAAGATTCTCAACATAAACAAAGCAAGTCGTTATAGAGGTGAAGTCTTATAATTACCTTGAAGTATTCGTTATTTCTTTCATTTAGAATAGGGCTGCAGGCTAGTGTTTCAGGAGAGTTAATTTCACAAAATTGGCAAGAATGAAAAATCAGCTGCAGAAAACAATGTTCAGAAAAAAAAGATATAATAAGGACATGTTTAAGAAAGTTTTCTCTCTTATCCCAGATTCACAATTCCAGAATTATAAAATATCACTGGTGATAAAGAAAAAAAAAATCTATTAGGAAAGCAAAACGGTGACAAATATGAAAATTAAAATTCACCTTGAAGGAAGAGAAGGAGTGAAAACCAGAATAAAAATATAGTATAAGACAAAGAACTGTGGTAAAATTTATGAAAGAAGCCAAAGAATGCAAGGAGAAATACATTGCCAATCCTGAGTAGAGTAACAACACCAAGGAAAACCTGTGAGTGTCCATACCATTATGTAGTTGGAATTATTATTCCAACTGCTACTAATGACACAAAGGAAGCGGTGTTCAATGCACATTTCTGGAGGACACATTCTTATCAAAGGGCACTGCTGAAAATATTTCCAGTTCTACAGCAAAGCAGGAGGCTGATAAATCACTAGGTGAGGATACCCTCATCTGCAAGTGGGAAGAGAGGAAACACATGAGCTGTTTCAATCAGTGAAGAAGCTGTAGAGGTGTAAAAGAAGGCTACAGCTGAGGCAAGACTGTGAACGTTTAGCTACAAGAATATCAGCTTTGGCATTAGTCCCTGACAGTATAATGTAATATAAAATTTATAATATCATTAATAAAGAATTAAAAAAGACCTGATGAATATCAGAATGAAAAATTAATGAAAACACATCTTGTTTGGTGGGGTTTTGTTTTTTGGTTGTTTTTTTTCATATCATGTCTGGACTTTCATATCTGATGAAATTAAACATTCAGTGATAATAATGTTGATAGAGATTTTTTAAGGATATCTGACTTGGCATTTTCTTTTACTTTGACCAAGAGACATATGTGGTGGATTCAGAGTATTGCACCCTTAAATGAAGCAGTGGTTAAGAACCCATATGGAATTTTGGACAAGGAATCACTTGTGAGACATCTCTGATGAAGTCCTACCTGCTTTAATTATTGGTCATCCACTACTTAATGTTTTGATTGATTAACTGGAAGGAAATACAGAATTGTTACATATCTTACTTGGAGATTACATAAATAGGAAGGAATGTTTAATAGCAAAGACAATTAGTCAGTTACTTTGAATAATTTGCTTTCTGTGGTCCTCTATAGGCAACTGAAGTGGCTTTCAGTAGAAGCAGACTGTGTTTACAGACTAGGGAAGAAGTACCTCTGCAAATGGCTTGTGAGTTGCAAAGGATAAAGAGCTGAGCTCAAATCTCCAGTACAGCACTGAAACAAAAAGGACAATAGAGTTCATATGTATATTTATATAATGGGAGGAATCCGGAGCAAGCTAGAGGATGTTCCATTAGTTCTGGTTGCGCACTACTACTGTGATGCTGTGTTTTGAGTTGAAGTTAAGTGGAGGTGGAAGAACTTTCTCATAAAATTATAGGATGGTGAAAGATACTTTTCATCTAAGTCTTGGAGACACTGGTCTATCTGTATTATCTGTGAATGAAACTGCTGACAAGAATCAAGTTGGATGAACTGATACTTAATAGCAAAATCTCTTTGTCTTATTGGAATTGGTGACTGAAAATAAATACAATCAAATTTGACCTTGAAACAAAGTGGAAATTTTAGTCTTTTTTGAGCTAATTGATTACTGATATTACTTATAAAATTTGACTTATGTTTCCTCTGTCCTAGGAAGCATTAAATTTTACTGTTTTTTCTAGTTGAAATAAAAGTAATTTGAGGAAGATTTATCGTATATTTGTTGAGTCAATGTAGCTAACTATACCTTAACATCCCACACTGTAGTGGATTCATGCCCAGTTTTGAGGCTGGCTATACTTATACATATTTGGGACAACATTCTACTTGACAAGATTTTCAGACAATGCAAAACCAAAGTGATAGACACCTAAATGGACAATCGCCTGAAAAAAATCTGTACTGTAAGGTGAACTTGCCCATGTTTCCTTCTCTGGAGATATTCAAGCACTACCTGGACATGATCCTGTGCAACCTGCTCTGGGCGAACCTGCTTTAGTAGAGATGTTCGACTAGACCAGAGGTTCCTTCCAATCCACATCATCCTGTGATTCTTGATTTATTGGGGCGCTTGTGAGAGGTGCAATGCCAAATTTGGAATGACCAATACAGATTAGACCAAAGCGGACATCTGTCACAAAGTTTCCTGCTACTCCTTCAGGAGAACTCTCTATAGGTCCTTCTGGTGCTTACCAACAGCAAAGCTGAACTAATGTTTGGAATTTACTGTGAGATGTAAATGTTATCCCTTGTTGCTTGGATGAGAACTCACATTTGAATAAGATGCTTTTGGTGGTTCAGTACTTTGGATGCAATTCTGAGCTCCTTTAAACTCTCTATGCTATCTATATTTTTCTGAATACCGAAGAGAAGTCAGGGAAACTCTCATCTGCATGATGCTTTCAGAAAGCAGTGCTCTCTGAAGCTCTCGGCATTTCCAGGACCTTTCCACACTCTGTCAGAGAGGGAGACCCATTGGGTAAGAGATCCTTTGTGAGGTCAGTGCTTTCTAGCTCCAAACTGGTGCCGACAGGGAAGAAAAGGGAATAGAGGGACCTTCTGATGTGTTCCCTTTGGAAGGCACCAGTATGGGGAAAAAAAAAAACAGAAGGAAACCAGGTGCACTAGAAGCAGGATATAATACAAGGTGTAAACAAACCAGAAGCAGAAACCTCCTGGTACATACAGTTTGCAGGGTTGCCTTCCAGGTGTTTTTAGAAGCTACTAGGGCAGCTAAAAGGACTGCATCACCCAACAGAGCTCCTTAGTCTTTCAAATCAAGGTCAGCATTACCCCAAAGGTGTACCAGGTTCAATCCAGCTACAGTTCCTTTAGACCAGGGTTTTCAACTGAACACTTCTGGACTACTGCAGCTCATCCAGTTGCTCTGCTCTGCTCCCTCTCTCTGACCCTGGTGCAAATTCCCTTTGTGTCAGCGCAACTGTCTCTGTGACAATGCTCTCAGCCAGCAGGGAAATTATTTAGTTGCAGAGTGGAGAGTAAATAAATACCTTTTCTTTAAAATAAGCTAATATACAGATATGTCTGAGAACACAGCCACATAAATAGCTGCAATAGCAAAACAGGATAGCTCTCTAACTACCTGAAGGGAGGTTATAGCCAGGTGGGGGTTGGTCTCTTCTCCCAGGCACTCAGCAACAGGACAAAGGGGCACAGGCTTAAGCTCTGCCAGGGGAAATTTAAGTTGGATATTAGAAAAAAAATTCTTTGCAGAGAGAGTAATGAGGCATTGGAATGGCCTGCCCAGAAAGGTGGTAGATTCACCGTCCCTGGAGGTTTTAAACTGAGATTGGACGTGGCACTGAGTGCCGTGATCTAGTAAATTGACTGGAGTTGGACCAAGGGCTGGACTTGATGATCTCTGAGATCTTTTCCAACCCAATCAATTCTATGATTCTATGATTAAGTCCAGAGGAGCAGAGGGGGTGCATGGAGGAGACCAAGCAGAAAGGATAGGAAGGAAATGGAAAGGAATCTTTCCCCCTAACTTTGTCATGAAAGTCTTCATAATGTGAGTTTGTCTGCACTTTGATTACTTCTTTTTCTCTCTCTCTACATATAGATACATGTATGCAAATTCTTTTCTGAAAAAATAGCCAGCAAAGCCTTTCTCCAAGATAGTTCAAATTCCTTAGTGGCCTTGGGTGTGCCTTTGTTTCAGCTGGAATACTCCTATCACATCATAAATGAGCCTGTTTCTACTATCTTAAATGAAGAGTGACGGTCACACCCACCAGTTCCAACTAGATTTAATGCAGCCTATAACAGTATTAATCCTAGAGCACAACCATAAGCTTCTGCACATGTTTCAAATAAGGGAAACTAGCCTAAAACCAGCACAGTTTTACAAGATGTTCTAGTTCATGAGTGGATAAACTGCAGTTTCTAAAGCTATTTTTGCCTGAACAGGAAACCAAATTATAATAAAAATGACATGCAAATCTTATTTTCACTGCAATGCTTAAACTAATAAGAGAATACACTGAGTTTATCAAAGTACCCTGCAGGTAGCCCCCGTGATGACATTGTCAGTCCCCATCCTCATCAAGATCAAGTACAGAAGTTAAACAGTCCTTCACCAGTCCTGAAATAGCCTTTTCTCAAAGGAGAAGCTTTCTCAGGAAAAGTGCCCTACAGTAGTACCTATAACAGGTCCCTTGGATAAACAGATTTGTGAACAGAGACCTCTGCATTAACCACTCTTCATTTTCCTTGTGGTTAAGATCAGATATCAGGCAGTATCAATAACTTATTAAGTCTTTATATGACTTTTATTTATTTTAGACTTCTTTTTCAGTGTACTTTGATTAAAGCAGAGGAAGGGCTATATTCTGCATGTCTGTTTTCTACAGTACACACTATAAAACCCACAAAAGTAAAGACATCAGAATACTTAAACCACATAAGCATTAGCAAATATTTCCTTTGATTTGGGAACGAGGAAGCTTGTTTTTTTAATAAGCATTTGAACAACTTTTTGTATCCCTGAAAATAACAAACACAACCTGAAAAAAACTGACACAAGCGAAAAAATTTGCAATGTTTGACACTGTTTAAATTTGTGTTTGTTTGAAATCTACTTGGTTTTACATCTTTGTTTAATTAAGATGGCCAGAATCCAGTGAAAGCTACTATTAGAAGCTAACACATACATGCAAATGAGATGAACTAGAATTTACAAAAATCTGTTGAAGAATTGGGCAAAGTGAGGACTCCATTTATTTCAGGTTTTTAGCCTTCTTTAATACTGCCAATCAATTGATTCACAGTTTTATGATAGTCTAGGGTTTATTCATCTCATGCTTCTTTAGCTGAGATTGTTTGCTGGAGAACTTGAATTTTTCCCGCCAGTCTAGGTCTCAATGTATTAAGATATGGATTTCAACTTTTGGGCAGTTGGGAAAATGTAAAAGAAGTACACCAATGCAATGTTGATTTCCAGCATAGTCCCCTCACTTAGAATTTGCTGGATAACACAAAGACAGTTAAGATGTCTACATTTTTAACTATTTCATTGCTGGCTGATTTAGAAGGAATGGCCTGTTAATGCCTTAATGCCACATTTCACACCACCATACTCCTGATTCTCAGCAGCCCACACGCATTCTCCCAAACCCTATTCCCAATTCAGTGATCAACTTGTGCTCTTACAAATTCAAAATAGTAAGCACATTCCACACGGAAATTGTAGGAACAGCATAAAATTACATTTAGTATCAGAATAAATAACACAAGGACTATATTACAGGCTACATCGTACATTTTACATTTAGTCATGAAAACTGCCATTATTCAATTTAAGTGAATGTGTCACATAATTTCCAGCCTCCTGCTCCAGAGAACTGGAGAATCCAAGCAACTTATTTCAGAATTTAGGTCCAGTTTCCCATTGAGCATTTGGGTCCTGGAGCACACAGAAGATCTTGGGCAGCTTGTTGATTTTGTGGTAGCAGACATGGCCAGCCAAGAGAGTTTTTTTTCCTTCCTGCTGTGTTTGGCAAGAAGAGCAGAACCTTTCCTGTCACATGTGGTCCCCGCTCAAGTTATCCATACTTTTCTTACCACAAGGTTAGATTACACTAATGCACTCCGTGTGAGGCTACATCTTGAGGCCATTTGGCAACTGAATCTAGTGTGCACAATTCAACCACCTGTTTATTAAGTGGAGCATCATGCAGAGAGGACATAAAAAAACCAGTCTCCAAAGCTTGCAATGGCTGCCAGTAAATTTCTGGGCTGAGTTCAAGGTGTTGGTTTTAACCTATAAAGACCTAAGTGATTTGGGAGTTGGTTACCTGAGAGACTGGTTTTCTTTCCCCATGAAGTAGTGCTTTTAAAGTTATTATGAAGGAAGGAATTTGAGTTGGTATCACTCAGGTGTAATAAGGGTGCTGGCAAGAATTCTATGTGGAAGGCCCTCTGCAGTGCATTATTATAGACTTACCTATTGTGAAATACCTCTGATCGTGGAAGAATTCAAAATGAACATGCCAGTCTGGGTCTGAACCAGAGCTAGAAACATTCATGCTGAAGCACATTGCTATGCTCTGATCTTCCTGTTTTCTAACTACAGTTGCTACCTACATTAAATGTGATTTGGTAACCGAAGTTAAACATGATGCTAACGGTTGCTAACCCAGCTAAGGCTCACGCTGTGTGTTTAGCATCTCTCTCTGAGGTACCCATCACTCCTGACTACGTAAAGTACCTGAAGTACCTGAAGAACTATCAGAAGATACACGCTACAGCAACCCAGGCATTTTTCTTGCTTGTGTGTTACAGTCAAGTCAGGTTATTCCTGCCCTTCAGACCTGTGACTACATTCCTACTAGTAAATGAAATGCCACAGGGCCTGTACTCCAGCAGTTAAGTGTCCTGATAAAGTTCACCTTTCTAGGGATGAATTCCCAAACTGACTGGTCTCACTCATGCTGTTGAAAGCAGCTTCTGGTGCTTGAGATGCCCCACAATGTGCCTGAGCACTGTGAGGAAGAGTGCTATTGAGTGTGGGCGAGAACCAGGGTAGGGATCCTGCCATCAGTTAAGTTGTGTGTATGGTCACGGGAAAAGGCTTGCGTTCAACCTCTCATGAGTTTAGTTTACTAATGGAGAAGTAGTCTGGAAATCTTGAAGTCATTGGCCTAAAACAGTGTTCTTTATGACCAAAGACAGGTTTCCAGATAGCAAAGAATCTCAAAGGTTGATACTCCTGACACTGTCCAGGCCTGATGAGCAATGGGAAGATTGAGTTTACAGGAGAGGGCAGTCTTGGGATTTTATTGGAAGTTTGTCAACAATGGTCAATCTCCTTGAAGATATTTCTCCTTCTTACTCTTCCTGGTGGAAGAGGGAAGTACTGCTTTCATTACTTTCCTGAGGAAATAAAATACTGCAGAGATACAGTTACATATTGAAAAGGGGATGGCTGAACTAGCAAATAAAATCTTGACTCCAAAGTTCCAGACTTGGAACATGATCTATTTTGGTCCTTCCAATAAAATACAGGTCACAAAAGAATAGGATGTGTCAATGCAAACAAAAAATTACCTGTCTTGGTGTTTCTTAACCAGAGCAGGTTGTGAAGTCGCCAGTGCTGCAGATCTTAGAGAATAGCAGAGATATAGATGACTTCTCTTTGGGCAGAGGTATGCATTAGGTGGCTACCTGAAGTGTCCTTGAGGTGCATGTTTCTATAATCATGCTTTGCTGAAGTACCTTTCTGTTACTTCAAAATACGACTGAAGCAATACTATTGCATCAAAAGCTATTTGCACATTGGGGTAAAAGCTGATATAGAGCCTCAGACTCCAGGCTCTAGAACAGGAAAGTTATTCTGGGGAGAAGACAGAGTTTTCTGGGGAGTTTAATCAGATTGTGAAATTAATGACCTTTGTCAGCACTCTTTGATCCAATTAAACTTTTCTTAAGACAATGCCTAATATTAGCCTCATTAAGAATAACAGATACTATCAGTGTGTTTCACACTTTCTTTTCATAAAGAAAACTCATTATACATTTCTGAAATCTCCTGCAGTTTGTTTTCAAGACCCTACCTTCAGGAAAATCTCATATTCTGGATTAATGTGAAAGATCCAAAGCATCCATATGGCAGCAGACTGGAAAATTTCCACCTTGCTAGTTTAGTTCTGCTGGAAAATGTTGATGCATCAAAATGAAAACTTGTTTTCATAAACATAGCCATTTTTCAGTAAGTTTCTTTGAAGGTTTTTTTCTTGTTAAGGAATTTCTTAGGAATATAACTATTTATCTGAAGTAAATAGCTCTCTCGTGAGAAGCCTGAAGGTTATGGGCTAATTCATGTTGCACCTGATTCACATAAAATTTTTTAGTCTTCTAGAAACTGAAGGAAAATTATCTTACTTGCATAAAATTGAAGAGTCTGTCTACATACTGGAGAATGCAGCAAAAGTTCCTATATGTTTAAATTTTCTTGTTTGATAGAATTACTTCCTTTCCTGATCTATGCTAAACTCATCATTTTTTCGTGAAGTTTATATAAGATTCAGCCACTGTTTTCCTTTTAATTAACAGTTAATCAAATTTTAAAACCAAAACCTGTGAACTCTGACAGTAACACTTTTATTTGCAATATTCCTGATCCTTTTCTCACCTGCTTCCGTTACTACATTTTGTAAGTGCTCCCAACTGTAATGTTCAACACATCATGAACCCCTGCTGTTTCCCACTATGTCACCTACGCTGTCAATCGTTTGAGGTAGCAAACTGTTGGAATTACTTTGACTCGGAGCTGTTTCCCTCTTTTCTGCTAAAAGACCTTTCAAGCATCATCACTTATCTCATGGTGAGTTCTATCAGCTGTGTCAAGGAGGTTCATGGTTCGTGAAATGGAGATATTTGGACAATAAGGAGGCTCACAAGTTCTGCCAGCTGTACCAACAGAAACAGTGAAGCCTCTGAGCTAGCCAAGCAGGACATTCAAACGCAATGCACTTCAACCTTTAATGATCTGAAGGACGTACCAGGCCCACCAGTGCCAGCAAACTTGAGTTCTCTGTTAAAGACTTACAAGCTTTAATAGCACACTCCATTTCCATGAGACAATGTGAGGCACAGATGGGACTTTAACTGGTCCTCACCACTGCTTGATTGGAAACAACTACGTAGATTTGACAGGAAGCAGCCCCTGCCTTGCCTTTGTAATGTGTTTCCTCTGGCAGTATTGCTATGGCTACTTCTATTTTGGTGATGTGATTGGCTTGCAGATGCTGGCTTAACAGTTTTATTTTCTGCTTTGTGCTGCAAATAATTGGAATTTAATTTATTCAGATTTTAAAAGCTCTGACCAGAGCGTGATACTTGGCTTCAGTCTCATCTTTTCATTTACACAATTGCATCTTTCTTGCTATGCAGCACTGAGGGTTTCTGAGCAGAGGCCAAGTTCAGCAATGATCAGAGAGACAGACAGTAAGGGAGTAGGACCTGTACACCCATAGCAAGAAGTGTGCTCCAGTTAAGTAGTGATTAACAGGCAGTTTGAAGTCACTTGCCTATATTCCCTCCTCAGTTTGATTTGTGCTGCTGACATCTATAGTTGGAATTGAGACTGGGTCAACAATTCCTTTACAGGTGTTTTGTCTTACAAGTTTTGTTTTTTCATTGTGTCAAAAGTGAAAGCTGTCGAGACAATGGATAACAGATAGTTCATCATACTGTTCAAATTAAAGATATGTTTCTTTTAACTTTGAAAGGTCTGTACCCTAGATCAAAAATTAAAGTTTCTCAAATTCTAAATATTGTCTCAAAATAAAGCAGTTAAGATGGATTTTAAGGCATATTGGAGGGAGTGAATAGGCACCAAGAAAAAAATTTAAATATTTTGTAAAGTTTTGTTACATCCTTTTTCAGCAGAGACTATTTTATTAAACCCATAATGGCTTAAGTGAAAATTGTGGTAACTTCTGAGTGGCATTCTTCAATCATTTTAATTAACTATTCTTCTAAAATTATTATTATTGTTATTATTATTACTGCCAATACAATTTGGACATTTTGGAATGAGAGGCTGGAGAGCAGAACTGAGGGAACGGACCTGGGGGTCCTGGTCGACGGCAAGGTGAATCTGAGTCAGCAGTGCCCTGGCAGCCAGGAGGGACAACTGTGTCCTGGGGGGGCATCAGGCAAAGCATCACCAGCCGGTTGAGGAAGGGGGTTGTCCTGCTCTGCTCTTCACTAGGGCGGCTTCACCTTAAATAGTGTGCAGTTTGGGGCACCACAATATAAGAAAGATATTAAGCTATTAGAGAGTGTCCAAAGGAGGCCAGCAAGGATGGTGGAGGGCCTTGAGGGGAAGCCATATGAGAAGAAGCTGAGGGTACTTGGTCTGTTCAACCTGGAGAAGAGGAGACTGAGGGGAGACCTCACTGCAGTTACAACTTCCTCATGACAGGAAGAGGAGGGGCAGGTACTGATTTCTTCACTCTGGTGATCAGTGACTGAGCTCAAGGAAATGGCAAGAAGCTGAGTCAGGGGTTGGATGTCAGGAAAAGGTTATTCACCTAAAGGGTGGTTGAGCACTGGAACATGCTCCCCAGGGAAGTTGTCACAGCACCAATCCTGACACAGTTCGTGACGTGTTTGGACAATGCTCTCAGGCACATGATGTGATTCTTGGGATGTCCTGTGCAGGGCCAGGAGTTGGACTCGATGATCCTGATGATTCCCTTCCAACACAGCATATTCTGTGATTCTATAATAGGCCTCCTTCCCTTCCTCAAGATCTTCTGTTATGGATCACTGAGGTGTCTGCTTCCCTCCTGACATATTTTTAGCACTTCCCCAAACTGCCCAAACCTTGCTGACCAAAGCAAAGTGCATTGTCTGATTCTCTGGTCAGTTGTAGGTCTCTTTTTCTGGTTGTTATTATTATAAGTACTTTTCATTGGATCGTAACTGCTCACACTGGTTCTGGCAGTAGAGTAGCTTCATGCATTTTCCTCCCCAGTCAGCTAAGGGTTTGAGTTGTGTAAGACACATCCCCCTACAGAACAGGCAATTCTCTTTCACAGAGCTCTCTTCTTTCCCTACTCTTCCTTCACACCTCTGTATAGTTTCCTCTCTATATTGCTGAATACTATGTAAATACACTCATTTAGTTACTCATACTCTTAGTGGAGGATTTGCTACTGAGAAATAAGATAACCTTATCACAAGTGACAAAACTGAGCATTTTTAAAGGACTGATCTGAAGTTCATTAGGTGAAACAAACTTCATTGAGCTATTTTCTTTTTTTCAGAACTGAACCTGAGTAGACTTATTTACTCCTTGATAGCAAGAATAGAGAACTTATTTGTATGTCTCAGATGGGAACTTAGAGACATCCTGTTAGTCAAGGTGGACTGTCTTTATCTTCCTCGTGAGCATGACAGGAGGTAAAATTCTGAAGTACAGTCCAGACACTCCAGACAACATTGAACCCTTCTACTTTTGTGAACAACAACTGAGGTCTAATAATGAGACTAATTTTTTATTATTATTTTTNGAATAAAGACCATGTGCATAACATACAGAAAAATAATGGGATCATATTCAGCAGATGAGGCATTCGTTAATGTTGTGTATCCTTTTTGGAGGCATCAGGATAAGGTATTCTTCAAGGTGCAGGGAATCTCAGGAAGAGCAAGACAGCCCAGAGGATCCCATAGGTCCCTTCTTGCTCTAATCTTTCTGAATATCAGACAGACTATACCTTTGCTCCAAATGTTCAAGGAACAAATAATTTCTTCCTCTTTAAATGTGGCTGCTGAAGTCAAAGGACTCTGGTGGGTAAGAGTATGACTGGAAAAAACCAAGGTTATTCACTTCAGATAATTAAGTTTTGAGTTGTGTAAAAGTGATTGAAGATGAAGCATCAAGAATGTATGGCATTAATCTTCAGCCATGCCCAGTAGTCAGTATTCTCTTAGGCTCTTACAAGGTTTGCAGTTTATGAAAAACATTTAAGTGTTTCTGTTACACATTTTGGTTGCCATGTTAACTTGGCTTCCATCGAACTGCAACAAACCCAAAACACCTCCTTACATACTTGCTTTATGACATTTCATTAGAATGCCAATATAACAGTTTTATAGTAAATGTAGGATATGGCAGGAGACTAAAATAACACCATATTCTCTGAACACTTTAATCTAGGTTTAATAATTTTAAGGTTTTTAGACATTTGTAACTTAACCTGTGGGCATAATCTAGTAGTAACAGTGCTTGAGAGAAGTTATGAGCAGTGCGCTCTGAGATTACAAGTGGCTCAAATAACATAGTGGTTCCAAGGGAAACTAAATCTTTTTAAAACCCCTCAAACATCAGTTTAAACTGTTAACTTTAATTTTATTTTAAATTCATGTTAGAGTAATTGCATCAAGCTGGGATTATGTGTGTTCTCTGATTCTGTCTTACAGCAATTCTGCCTCTTTTAACCATTTCCTGTATGAGTGATTCTTACTTGTTCCTTATTCATAGAAGTTTCTCCCTCACGGGGTATATTCAGTTAAAAGAATATCTTACCAATGAGAGCTTTGCTGGAGCAGTACTGGCAACAGATGTAATTTATGCATCATGAGAGGAAGCATGTAATGCTTAGTGCATGTGAGGATCAATTTTATTTTGCAGAAGATTTGTCACTTTAAGTGTTCCATATCAGAAGAATGGAAGAACATCATTATTATGGAAATACGTATTTATCTTTTATATAGAAGAAGATTGCTATTTTTTAGTGATTTGGATATGTCTTCCTTTCAAACACCCAGCAGGAATAGCAAAAGCAGCAATTTTTACAAGTTTTGCATGTCAATGTGTGTCCATGTTTTGGTGCTTAACGTGACACATCTCACAGGAGTTCAAGATGCAGAAATTATTGGGCAAGCACCTCTGAAAATCACACATCCACTTTAGCCAAAATATTTGTAGCTTAGGGGAACTAGAATTGTTCTGTGAATTACTATAGACCTCAAAATAGTCATAGGGAGGAAAAACCCTCAAATTTATTACCTTTGTTTTACTAGAGAGGAAACTAAGAGATGGAAAGGTTAAAGCCAAAAATGCCACAGAAGGAATTGACAGAAAATGTGAATTCTTGTTTGAATATTTTGAGCAAAATTCCCATTTCAAGGAAGCTGAGGAGCCTACAGTGAGAGAAACAAGAAAGTTGAGAACCTTGTCTTTGTTAGTAGAATAGGAGAAACCCATCACAAGGAATATCTGGAGAAGAATGATACAGCAAAGAGCAAGCACCAGTATCATGGCCCAGAACCAAGGGTTCTATTTGCATGTGAAGTGCTTAGTTAAGCTTTTGTCTAATTTTTCCATCTTGTATAAAGAACTTTAATTCAACTTGATCTTACTCTGAGAATAATTAATATATTAGACATGTCCTTCAAAACAGTAATATAAAATACTTCTTAACAGGCAGGTACCTGGAAGACATTTTTCAAAAACCAGTCTGGCTTTCAAAGAAACCTGAGTATGATCTGCACTTCCTTCAGTCTCAAATTCAAGTACAATTCATATACTTATTTACAATTCACTTACTGCCTTGCACATAGAAGTTTGATGCTTTATATTTCTTGGGCCTTACCGCTTTTAAGTGTTTTCCTCAGCTGCTGATCAAAGATAATAAAGGATATATCATAAAAGAAAATTAATTGATTTTCCATAAGTCATGCGTCACAGCGCTGATGCATTTTGCTATTACTTAGGTTTTTATACACCTTAAGGAGTATTTCTATTAATTAATTTTGGATATCAAGCACTTGTATGACCTTAACTGTCAGTAATTTGTTTTTCTGTGGAACCTTTAGCCCCAGAAAAAAATGCCCAGTGACCCTATACATAAGTAAGTAACTAGAAGAACATTGTCTTTTGTTTATAGTTACCTGGACTACTGAAAAAAAATCCACAACATACAATAAAAGCACAACAACAACAAAAAAAAAAAACCAACAAAAACTGAGGAGATATTGGCTTCTCCTTCGGTCCTTTCAGGGAGTTACAGCCTCTGTCCATATCACGGCACCAACCTGAGACTTATCAGAAGCTTGCTTCAAATTAGAGGTGTCATTTCAAAAACAAGAATGGGCTGCTCTGTTAAGGAAGGGGTTGAAGGGAATTGCACATAAAACAGAGGGAAAATAAAAAGCTCTGCCATAAACACAGTAGGTAGAATGAACACTGAGTTTTTATCAGTTTCCAACTTTTGGCTGCTGCCCTACTCCATCTGCAATTTAAGTCATTCCCTGGCTTTACAACCCAATGTCCTTCTGAAGTTGTGTGCCTAGTCCAGGCTGTGTTTTTCTCACAAGGAACAGCCAATAATCTTATGATCTTTAGGGGAGAGATTATATCAATTATTTGGTGTTTGAGAGCCCCATGTGTTCTCCTCTTCCTGATTTATAACAGGAATCTGAATCACAGTGTCTCAGTGCATGGAGGAGGAACCTTTGCTCTGTAGGTGAATGTGGGCCGAAGCTCTCTCTTTAGCTTGCTTCATAAAAAGCTCTAGTTTGGGTTGTAGCTTGTGTATTAACTTGAAAAAGTTGGTCTCTAGACCCTCCTCCAAAAATATTTATTAAAGTATGGCTGGGAGTTGTGTATGTTTGCATAAGACACATTTTATTGACATTGTATGTATGCAAGCATTGACACAGTTTAGTGGCAAAACCTTGGATATCTCCAGGATTCATCCAAGCAGGCACCTTGGAGTTACAGCTGGATTTAAGTGCCTAAATTGTCAGCTAGATATCTGTTTTTCTGGATTATTCATCACTTTTTTTCCCCTCAAAGTTTCTCTTTCAACTTTCCCTCTTACTGGAAAAATCAGTACGTTACAAATAAGCATATCCCCAGCAGCTGGAAGTAAGCTAAAGAATACTGACCCTGCAGTATTCCAGGTCTTAATAAAGCCACTGACCCAAGAAAAAGAAACCTATAAATTTTAGTGCTGGCAGCTGAAGAGCTTTTCACTGAACCTATCTTCTTAGATCCTGGGTTTTGGCTATGCTGTGTTTATACGCTCCTCAGCCATGATGCAGTGTATGTGTATGGGCCACCCTCTATTCCAGGTCCTGTCCAATCAGGCTGCAAGAGAAATGAATCACAATTTGTTCCCACACCCCTCAGCCCTGGAGGGTATGCTAATTTTTCTCCAAGCAGCCTAAACACACTAAAACCCACCCCACTTTCTCTCTAGCACATGCACAGTTGTGTGGGGAGCTACTCCCATGCCTGATGGAGAGAATTCACCTTGTAAACACTTTTACTGTCAAAACTTGGCTTTGAAACCTCTGCACAAACTCCCCTGTTAATCGCCTTTGACTCTGTTCCCACCACAGGCAGACCTCCTCAATATGTTCACCTCTTCATTGCTCCAGGAGAAACCTTCTGTCAAAGCCAGTCCACTGAAGGCAAATGCTGAGAAACAAAATAGCTGTTGGGAGACACCAAGTGTATCAATCTTTTTAGCAAAAGGAAGGGAACAAAGAATAAAACTAGCAGAAGTCTAAACAGTCCTAGAATTGAGGAGGGAAAAGCTTGTCCTTCTTATTCCTGAGACAAGTGAAGATTGAGAGTCAGATGACTGTGTCTCCCATCTATTCTGGGTTTCATAGAATGATTCCAGCTTTCCTAACTCTGAAAAGCAGGTAAAATGGTGTTTTGGCTTCATAGGGCTCCTGGAGGCAATCAAGGCATACACAGTATCCTAAATAAGACGACTGAGTAGTGAGTCAAGCCTAAGCACTGTTGACCTATAGACATAATACCCTGAACTTGAAAAGGAGATAATCTGAGCATGCCTATGCATGATGTACAGTCACTCTTCTTAAAAAAAAAAAAAAAAAGAGAGAGAATCACGCAAACATCTGTTATTATATTGCTTGTACCTCAGGCAGTTGTTCTGACCCACCCCAAACAGAAGAGGTTTGAACCTTCTGCTCCCACCCCATGTTAATGTACCTGAAGTTTTAGACTGATGGTGAAAGAGGGCAAAGTGTGTTACTCTTCTGTGCACACACACATACACATATATGCAGATACACATGCATGCCAACACTCAAGTGTACCTCTGTGCATCCGCAAATAGTGTTTGATCATGAAGCTCGGTATTAGAACCATTCTCTGAGAACTGGAAATCCCTCCTTTTGGTCTTTTTTTTTTTTCTAAAATTTGTAGAAAATGTTATAATCTGACATTAAATGGGACTAAACACAGCCTCTAAGTGAATGGCATGGTAACAGGATGGTGACTCATATGTTAGGAGATATATACACAGAATGCAGGGCTACTGAAAGCAGCGTAGCCCAAGGCTCAGCTCCAAACCTCAGTCATGGCTACAGTCTATGCATTCAGGCTGTTCTCACCTGCCATGAACACAGCAAGAGATTCCCCCTCCCTCCAACACCTTGTTTCCTTTCCTGTGATGTGGTGGTGGCAAAGCTCTGGTTCCCACTGCTTTTGTAATGTGAGAAACACCTAAGTCCTACAGCAGGGAATAGGAGATAGGGATTAATATCTCTTATCAGGAGAGCCTCTAACTCCATCCCTCCAGAAAATATCTACCTGCTTAAAAGGCAACTGTATAATCCATGAACAGATGGCACAGGGAGGAAATTGAACTTGGGCGTTTTTGATTCTTGGTTCTGAGACCTGGCAAAGAAAGTTAACCAGAGCCATTCGTCCTCCCGTCCTCCATACACAGCCCTTTCAAGAATTAATTCTACATGCTCTGCCCTTATACTGATTAGTTCTGTTTTCATGATGGATGCCAAAAAGAAAACCCCTTCAAATTATTAATCTTTAATAAAACTTAAAAGGCTCAAACATGTTCATGTGTTATTTGGAAAAATATGTTTAACAGAAGTCCTCGAGTCATAACGTCACCCTCACTAAACTAAACATGAATCAACAGATTTGGTGGGTTCAGGCCAAGTTTTACCAGACAGGACTGCACATTGCAAAGGCTACACTCTACCTACTGGTATTGCTTGGCAAAGCTTGCTGGAAGCATCAACAGAGGAGTTATAGATCAGATCAGGAGGGGATAGGGCTATCCTTGTTACCACTTTGCATCCTGAGGGCCCAAAGGCCACAAGAAGTATGGGAAAGTGATTCTGTGCCAAATACAGAAGGACCATATTTGTGTGCAGCAGATGTTAAAGGAATGGGGTTTAAAGTAGGTTAGATGAATAGCACTCTGTGATTGCCTGCTTCTTCCCTCTGATTCCAAGGCAGCTCACTCCAGAGGCCAACTCCTACACTGCAGATTTCTAAAACTGGATAAGACGGTGCTTTCCCTGATGCTTTTCACACTTCCTCCTCAGGAAATGGAATTATTTCAGTTATAATTACTAGCGATTACCAGTGATGACTCTCTTGGTAACTCAAGTTAAGAAAGACAACAACCAAGTAAGTATGAACTGGGGGAAAAAAAAAAATCTTTTTAGCTAATTTCCCTGAATCATCTGGGGTTGTTTTGAGATCATAATAAATTCTATACGTATATCAGAGTGGAAAATGCTCACTGTGTATCTACAGGGTCCATTGCACATGGAATTAAATTCAATGTAACTCAGTGATGACTACCATTATAAAGTTGTAGAGACTGAAGAAAAACTCCACTGTAGAAGTTTGGTTTGTAGTGAACCTTCAGCCTGATAATAAAAATCAGGCCATACAAATAAGGTAAAAATAATATCTGAGAAGAAGAATTCAGAAGATTCTTATTTATTGTTTAGTCATGATATTCTGTAAGAATGTTTTAGAGGCTGAAATTCTATTTTCATGGAAATCTGGGGAAAGTAGAGTTCCTACAGAAATGTCTACAGCTTACATGCCCATGCTGAGAGCTCTTACACAATGTATTGAGTAAAAGTAAGGCAATAATATATGATCAGAAAGTTAATGAATGTGTGAAAACATGAAGCCGTCTCCACTGCAGACAGCTTACGAGCAATTCATTGCCAGGTGAAAAATTTAATATGTCATCCACCAAATAATTTAAAATAAAGCCAGATTAGGAAGAACTTCCATTCAGAATCTGTACAAAAAATGTCATGGACTGTGAGATATGAGTTTCATCTGATCTGAAAAGTTAAGCTTGGTCAATTATTCCCAAGCACCTTCTTTAACAATATAGTAGCTCTGCTAAATCTACCAATGGTTGACTTAAACACTGGCTTTAAAAGTCTAAAATAATAAGTAAAAACAAAAAAAGTAAAGATGCAGTCTTTATTTAAAATTTAAAAAAAATACAATGGGAAGATCTTTGACAACGACAAAAAAGGTGAAAAGGATACTACAGTCCTGTAAGACAGGAAGTCGGGATTGTATGGTCACTGCAATGCAATACTGTTAGTTCCTGTGAGAAGTAGATGGAAAATATCTGTACTCAACCACAGCTACGAACATCTGGATGCTCAGCTGCCCTGTTGGATGAGAGGAAGCAGGTGCAGTTTTCCTCTTGGTTTGAATTAGCCTTACACTGGAAGAGGCTAATGGCCCCAGATGGAAACATGACCAGTCCCAATGCAGTGGACAGGACTGTCTGGATTTCAGTGAAAGAAATGGATCTTAGATATGATTAGCCACAATAAGGGTCTAATCTTTGAAAATCACAACCTTTTCCATAATTTCTTTCCTTGGTAAACCTTCTCCACTGAGCCAAGAGAGAGATGAGAGAGACACAAGAAATCTCTGTGGAGAGGAAAGACACTCAGCTGGCCTGTACACAGCAAGGCTGCAAATACTGAGGTGCACACTGACAGGATATATCTATTCAGAAAGTAGATTTGTAACCAACATTGTTCAGGTCAACTGAATTGGAAAAAATAGCTAAATTGTACAACTGTCTGGTTTGTGAACAGCACAGTCTTACTTCAAAGGGGACTGTATTTCAGATGGTGTATATTAACCAAGTCTATTTGTATGGATAAATGGGACTGTATATGCAAACACTGCATGCCCATATATCTTGGGTGCCAAGTGCCTTTGGCACTTAAATTGCTGTTGAAGTCACCATTAAGAATACAAATTTAAAATGAAGTAGATGCAGAGAAAGTTCACCAAAACGAAGTCAGACATGAAGCATCCATCTTTCTGAATGCAGTTTGTTTACCATAGGATATGAAAGCCAAGGAAGAGGAATATCAATTAAGATAAACAGTTTAAATTAATACAAAACATACGGGTATAATAAACAGCCTATGAGATGTAAGATGTGGGATGTTAGAATCTAAAATGGCTTTCTAATAGGAATAAAAATATGAATAAAACCCCACAATAATTCTCAGCAACTTTACAATTATGCATAAGAAATCCATCAGATGAAAATTGTGCAGGTTTTGACAAGGATAGGGTAAATTTTCTTCATAGCAGCTAGTACGGGTCTGTAATTTGGATTTGTTCTGGAAAGACTGTGCATAGTGCAGAGGCATTTTTGTTATTGCAGCGCAGTACTTGCACAGAGCCAAGGTCTTTTCTGCTCCTCACCTCATCCCACCACGACGGGGGTGCACGAGGAGTTGGCAGTGAGCACAGCTCTGATAGTTGACCCAAGAGACCCAAGGGATATCCCATAACATACGGCATCATGCTTAGTATATAAAGTGAAGAAGGAGAATACGTATAAAGGTAAAAATGAAGGAAGGAAGGAAGGAAGGAAGGGACATTAAGAGTGATGGCATTTGATCTTCCCAATCACCATTACATGTGATGGAGCCCAGTTTTTGGGGGGATGGCTGACCACCTACCTGCCATTATGAATTGGGGAATTAATTCCTTGTTTTACTTTTCTTGTGCATTTAGTGTATGTGAGGCTTTTACTTTCGCTGTTAAACAGTCTTTATCTCAACCTCTGAGTTTTCTCACTTTTACCCCTCCAATTCTCTCCCACATTCCACCAGTGAGGAGTGAGTAAGCTGCTGTGGGGTTCTGAGTTGCTGGCTGGGGTTAAATCACTACAAAAGTACAAAACTGGATGCCCAGAGAGCAGAGGACCAAGTTGCCTTGACTCAGGAAAATCACTTGAGTTCAGTTTCTAGCCTCAGTTCATTCCTGTAACTATAGGTCTCAGTTGTACCTTTATTTTCCTTCCATAAGGGTAATGCTGAGTCATGATTCAAAAAACAACCTCTAAAGGACTCTGCAACTTATCTCTCTCTTGGTTAACTATCCACAGGTGAGAAAAGCAGTATTATCTGGTTCCAGCTTTGCCTTTCTTCTTTGGGAGCAGATGGCAATGATCACAGGGTAGTTAACTAGTCAGAAGTCATGATGTCTGACCAGGCAACAGCTCTTAGCAAAGAGGTAAAGTTCAATTTTGAAGCTACACTCCTATCTCCAAAGCACATGTTATGTCCTCAGATGATTGTTTTCCACCAGAGTTAGAAAAAATAGATAAAGTTATTCTTATTCATCTTATTCTGAATTTAGAATTTATGTAAATAATTCTTGGACAACTACAAATGTTGTCGTGCTCATATTACTATTTATTCTTGGATTGCTTCCTCTAACATTTAAATGTAGATGGGATGAAGATATGGGTAAATTGCCTCCAGGATATGATCTTACATCAGCTGCTGCTTCTTTTGTAGCTCTGCTTCAGCATATTGCTCTCCTTGTGCTCCATGACACAGACAGGTATTCTGCAAGTAGAAGCATTAAAGTCAGAAATCAAAGTTAAGCTTTTCCTATGCAGCAATTTAAAGTATGCATGCAAGTGCTACAGAGCAACTGTTCAACAGTGAACAACCCAGTTTGTGCCACAGTAACTGATTTCTGCATCCTATCTTCTCATTCAGACCCCCAAACTTTAATTCAGGGCCCCTTCCACGTTTGTTCAAATGTGGAAGGACATTAAAGGCATAGTCAGCTATCACTGCCAACCATCCCTGTTCTCTGGGTACCGCTGCCACCTGTTCAAAAGACAGACTACTATATTCAGCTTGACTGGAAACCTCTGCTTTTCTTCAGTTCTTTTCCCTCGTTTATTTATGCTTAAAGTCAGAAACCCATGACTCTGGTTCTGCCCTAAATCTGCCCCAAAGAAATGCTAACAGTTTAGAAGCTTGCCACTGTATTATGTGAGCAAGGTTTTTTGAAAATATTCACAATTTAGGAGGTAATTATGGCAAGCTGACAGTTTCAAACAAATGATCCCCAAGTTGCTTAAAAATTGCATTGTGACTAAACCAGGACAGAATAAAACAGCAGCTGACACAAGGACAAGTTGCAGAAAATGCAGGCTGCCAGCAGCTATTTTCCCCTCTGTGAAATATGATATCTAATATTTTTTCTTTACATAATCCCTGGCAGTTAGATGAGTATTCTTACCCCCCTTTTACAGATGGGTATACCAGAGCAGAGAACTGATGAAGTGCTTTGAACAAAGCTATAGATGAGTTTGGTAGAATCACTTGACCTAATTCCACCCCTCTTCATTTTTAGCTGCTTTTGTCCCTTTTGCCCCTTTCTTCAGTACAATAGCATGGGTTTAACTTTCACATTCACCATCACACTAGTGATATCCTCTCCTTAGTTGCTTCAGTTGCATTTGTTTATTCCGCTGCTGTTCTCCGATCATCCTTATTACCACACATGGAGCAGAAACAGTTATTTTGGAGTTAATCTTTCTCACTGATTTTTAAGTGAATTCACAGGCACCTCTTTAAATTCCTTTGGCTCTCCTAACCAATATTTCTATTTTAGTTTCTCAGTATTATACTTAGATTTTATGCAATATTTATGCTTTTTTAATTCTTCCACTATTCCTGCTTCCTACAATTTTTTTGAACTTCAGTACCTTTGTTATTTTTGTGATGTAAAGTATTGAATTGGAATTTAAATGTAGTGTAGATTGGAAGAAGTGGAGTTTAAGTCTCACCTGTTTCTCTATTGCTGTCTTCCATTTTGGAGAGCTCTCCATGATTTCCTTTCCTTCTTCATTTTGTTGCCTGGATGGATGGATGAATTCCTATACCTTACTACATGCCAGCCTCACACTGAGTGCTGTCCCCTTTCCTGGGACATTTGGTCACTGAGTCTGGATGAACACAGCCTTCACTGCCTTCTCCCTTGCTGGGTCCAGAACCTTCTGGTTGTGAATCTTTCATTTTTGCCTATGACTTGTGCATTCACAGTCTGCATCAAGAAATGTTAAACCTAATATTGGTTCTGAAGAATGGTCACAATGCGGTATGGTTGTTGTGTAGTGGTCTACCCAAAGTAAATTGGAATGAATGGGGACTGTTATCTAGTTCCGCTGACTGTAGGGCAGACAGTAAGGAAGAAAGGGAACATTATATACTTGACTTATTCAATTGAACAAAAAGAATCTGTTATGTCTAAACTAAATAGTCTAGTGTTGCTTACCAAAATGTCGGTGTAAAAAAGGTAAGTCATAAGATAGTGAGCTTTAGCACTGAGAGGTGTTCCCTTTCCTATTACCGGAATGAGAACTATTTCTAATGAGATGTTAAAATCTCCAGTTACTATTTAGTAACAGTAAATAAAAGTAGTAACAGCAAATAAAAGATGCTGTGGCAACACAAATATCACAAAAGAAACCACAAAGATTCCTGATGTAATCGTAAGGGAAAGAAAGAGGATATATACATTTTAAAATAACATTTAACAAAACTCACTCATACAAAAACATTTAAGAATCGAGAGTCTGTTATTCATGCTGAAACATTTGATTAGCCTTATTTTCAAACATCACTGCAAGAAAGTGTCACATAAGAGATTTTCAGATTAAAATTATTTTTTTGCGTTAAGGCAGGAAGTTCCAAAATCGCGGCTGTAACCCAAGAGAGCGTGAACTGTGGATGATTTCAGCTGCTGTGAACTGGTAAATAACGACTTTAGCAAATGCTGGTTGGAGAAGGGAAGCACGAGGAGGGAATCGGCCAGCAGGTGGCGAGTTTTCTTCAGGATTGCGCTTCCAAGAAGAGATTTTTTACGGTCCAGTCTGTTCAGCGCTGCCCTGACTGTATTATTCTTGCAGTTTTACATACAAAAGCCTATCTCAAAATAACCTTAAAGGTCGGACCTCAAACCACAAATAGCAGGAAGTTCTCAGTTAGGGCTGAAATTCTGTCAGTATTTAATCTTCCCTTTGGACCGGGGTGTTGCAGCTTATTTGGTATTTAGGATCGCCTGATGGCACAGAGCCCCCCCTGTTAGATGACCTTTGTCTCTAGCACTTCAGCATGGCTGTATATGACAGAAAATTGTCTTTCTGACTTGACTCTCAACTTCCTTTGCTTTTGTGACTTTTAGTTGATCCCTCAGCTATATTTCCATATAGTTTCAAGGGGAATTTATATCCTTTTTGAATGTTAACACACACACAAAGAAAAAAAACCAACTTTTTTTTTTTTTTCTACAGTGTAAGTATATATTTAGTAGCTGTTAAAAACAGGAAAACTATTGTGAGCGATTATACACCTAAAATCATGATTTCTTCTCCATTATCCTAAATAAACCATTTTAGGGTTGTTCTAAATAATAAAATTCTCACCAGATCAGTATTTCTATGTACTTTAGCCAGAAACTAGTTTTGTATTATTAAAAACAATACTTTGTGTTAAAATAACACCTTTCCACTGAGTACAAGCCAAGAAATTGAATCTGCAGTTGTTAGATATCAATGTCACTGAAGTCAATCATAAAAAGTCATATACTTTTCTGTGGGAGAAAGAATACTGGAACTCCATGGCTACTTCAGCATAACACAGTCATATCATCAATGTACATGTGGCTAGGGACAAGCTGGCCTCTGGCAATCATCATATGGTAGAAGAGAGGTGCCACAGATGTGGTTTAGAGGACTAAGGACTCATGTAATTGAATTAAAAATGTCCTTGTCCCCTGCGGAAAGTTGGCCATTGTGCCTACCAGCAGAGTTGCAGCCAAGGGAGTGGACAGTGGAGCTGGGATCAGCAGTTATGGACAACACTGTTTCATAGTGGGGAGGTGAACCCAGTGCATGTGCCTCTCAGTGGATTCCCATCACTCTACAGGAGCTGAAATAGTGGTAATTCCAAATATTTGCTGAAACAGTGAGTGACCCAAACCTGTTCTTAAAATTGACTCCCATTGGCTTCTGGGTCAAGGTTCTGCCCTCTCTGGAAGGCTTTCCAAAGCACAGGCACAGAATATTTAAAATACCACCCACATTTCTGAGCTGTAGGCAGTGACTCCACAGGCCCAACCCAAGAGAGCTGCTCCAGAAGCTTGGCCAAGACCGCAGAGTGGGTTGGCACAGGATCTCCCCAGTCGTCAACACTTCTCCTTCTTTTCTGTACTGGACAGGCTTGGTAACTGGTGTATCAAAGGCATGGAAAGCTCACAGCGGTGGGAAGATTGTCAGAGTTCTGTGGCACAAACGCTGGTTGAATCTTCTCTCATCCTACTGCACATGGATTGAATGTGCCTTTGGGTTTCAGTGTCCAGTGTGTTGGGATGAGGGGATACAAGTATTGGCAATGGAATGAACTTACAGACTTATTTCTTTATATATCCCAGGATCTATGAAATGGACAAAGAACAGGATCCCAAATAATTTGGGTATAAAACCCGGAGTCCTGTCCTGTTTCTAGGGCTATCTTCAGTCCTGATAATCCCAAAAGGAGATGCTGAACTGCTGCCATGAAATGTTGCTGTGATTAAGTCCTAGGAAAACCTTTTCCGACTACTTCTTCCACAGAAAATTATTTATCTTTTCAGTTGTAACCAGATTCTTGTCACACAGAGGTATGACTCATCAACTACTGCAGGTACACACTCCATTAACTCCTCAAAATAAAGCCTGATAAAAATGTAGAAATAGAAAATACTTATACTCATCCCTAAATCTTCAGGCTATGAATTAAGATGCCTAAAATAGGGAACATTGGGTCTGTGCATGTGCCAGCGTATGGCCAATCAAAAAAAAACCTTTCTCTGAAATGTGATTCAGATCTCAACAGCGGTTCATTTTAACTGCACTATCTGAAGATTCTGGGAGCAAACACTTCTAAATCAGGTGCAACAGTTTAATTAGAAGAGTAACACATCTGAACTAACTTACAGGTGTACATGAGGCCAGAGCATGAGTTTCCCCTGCTTCCAGAGAGTCCTGGATACACTGGAGGCTCCTAGCCCAATGTCTCTCTGATGAAATCACTCCAGGGAAGAAAAATCTTGTGCAATTATTATTATTCCAGTCATGTGATAGACAGACCATGGCAAGCAAATATTGCCTTTATTCTCTGAAAGTTATGGAGTCCTCCTTTAATTGTCAACTATAGTAAATACAAGCCTTAACAAATTATATGTTACTCAAGAAATTTCAAAAGATAAAGGTGACTGACATTCCTTGACTCAATGTACATGTCCCTCTATTTCTATTGTGCATACTGTAAGGCTGTCCATGTTATCTCCATCTCTACATACACGTACAAAGGTTAATTCCTTTTCTAGTGTACACATATACATATCTATACATATGTAACTCTAATTCCATGCATACCTTTTGTTACCACCTAGAAGTAACTCTTTCACCTCTATGAGGTATTGCTCTTGGTAATCCTTTTTCTTGGCCAAATGAGAGCTGGATGATTTGGAGGATACCCCGACTGAGTTTCCAGGCTAGCAGAAATGCATATTTTATAGCAGTAGAGAAAGGATTTCTCTTTAAAACATGTGGCATAGGCATAATCCACAGCAAAATGATGTGATGTCCAGGCTTCACTGGCATTCTACTTCAGTGTCCCAATTCACACTGGTGGTTGTCTCATAGGCCTCTTCAAAAGTCATGTCACCAAAGCCTTTGGTTCCTGTGGGATCATTAAATCCTTACTCAATTTCCATCAGATATGGGAATTGTATGTGAGTGAATGTAATGTACACAAATCATTCCAGCCACCCTTGTATTAAACGAACTTTTTAAAGAAGCTGGTTTTGACCTGATAGAATATAATGGTTTCAAGGGAACCATATAGCCATTACAATCCATCACATAAATGAATACTTAGGGACACCTAAATCCAAAGATTATTTGACTGTTACACATATACTTGCTCAAAGGGGGCTGGAGGATAGACCCCTCAAGTCTGCAGTGAAAACATCTGTACTTTTAAGAATTTTTTCTTAAAAATGACCCCATACAGAAACTGTCTCGGATTTCCAAAATGATCAGTTCATTTTAAGTCAAAGTGACCCCAGCATCAAATTACGTTTTGGATGTATTGCTAACAAATTACCAGTTTAGCAAAGCAAAGGGTTTTAGAATGATAAAGAGTATTTTATATGACCAGTTCTGATTGCAGACCCTGGTTTCTCTATAACCTGCTGGTTTTTCATGTGTTACTAATTATTGTGTACTGTACTCCTTTAACATCTATGGCAGACACTGTAAAGCTGAGGAAAACCAACCAATATAAAACACAAAAATGTTCTGCAAACCCTGCTTTCCCTTCCTTTTGTTGCTCTCTTGCAATGTAAAAACAGATAAATGGTTTCCTCTTTCAAATACAACAAAAAGAAATGACTCCTGGGAGGAGCCCTGGGATGCCAAGTTAGAGCCTGGATTGAATTTTTATGACCACTGTAAAAACTCCTGAAAATAGGAAATTATAATGGAAATGCTGACTCTCGCTGCAGCAGCGTGAGCAGCACCACCACGGCATTATTAGTGATCTAAAGGGGCTGGAAGTTAAAGTGGAATCATTTACACAACCGACTTCACACCACTTTGCAAACAAGGGGTGTGTGAGGCGAGAGGCTGGGGCTNCTTGCACTTAATTAGTTGCTTGCAAAATCCATTGTGATTCTTGAAGGAGACAAATCCCCTATCGCTCTATTCCGTGCTCTGGATTTTCTTTCCTGCTCCGCCGAAGTTGCTGGCAGAGGGCTGTCCCCGCGGGCTGCGCGGGGCGCGGGGGGACAGGGGCGCCGAGGGGCCAGCCGGGACTCCCGGCCCGCGGGTCGCTGCCGCGCAGCAGTAGCTCTCTAGAGAGAGGCAGCGATATGTTGGAGCGCCGGGTCACAGCCCAGCATCGCAATCAAGAGAAAAAAAAAAAACGATTTCCCCCTTGCTAACAAAATGGAGATGTTCCAAAGTTTGGCTTTCATTTTCAGGGAGCCCTAGAAGTTTGGAAAGAGAAAAAAAAAAAACAAAAAACAAAAAACACAAAAAAACCCCACCAGAGAACTCAAAAGTTGGCAGAACAACGTTATATCCACCTCTGCGCGGATTTTCTTTTTGGGGGATGGAGGCGGGAGTTGCTGTTTGAAGAGCGTTTACTCGCACCGCGGGAGCAGTTTCCACCCGCGTTGTTTGCCGCTATTCTTCCCTTTCTTGTTATTAGCAGCTATTAAAATAATAAGGCTACATGGGACCTAAGGAGCGAACAGGGGGCAGGAGAGAGGGGGCGACCAGTTTGGGAAAGGGCGTGCGGGAGCGCCCGCGCTGCCTCCGGGCCTGGCCCCGCGCCCACCGCCACCCGCGGTCCCCGGCCACGCTCCGCGCTCTGTCCCCGCGGGATCGGGCACCTTCCCGTCCCTCTGTGACTCTGCCTTGTCACCTCAGCCCGGGCATTCCAGGGCGGGCAGAGCCCGCACGCTCTAATACTTCACCGCGGTCGTCGCCAGGATCAGAGGAAGAGGAAAAATCAGTCAAAGCGAAGAAAAGCAGCAAAGATACATAACTACAAATATATATAATTGTCCCCCAGGTGCCAGTGATAACCAGGGGCCTGCAATGGGGAGCCACTTTGCCCGGGGAGACGTGAGGACGAGGAGGGGGACGCCGCAGTGCACTTGTGCCTGCCCTCCGCTGCGTGTTTGCCACCGGGGCTGCTCCATCCTCCCGGTGGAGCTCCCAGGAGCGAAGAGGCTTTGGAGCCGCTGCCGAGCTCTGCCGGCTGCTCAGTCCTGCTCCGGCTTCCTTTCCCCGGGAGCGTCGGGAGCTGCAGGGCTGCCGGGCGGCGGCAGCTTTGCCCAGCCGTCCTCCACCCACCGCTGTTGCGCTCGCCGGACTCCGGGGGCGATGCAGCCCCTGGACTCTCCGAACACGCCAAGCCCTCCCGTGCCCCGTCGGACACGCTGCTCCCCGCAGCCCCAGAGAGGCTCCTGCGGCTGATGCTTCGCAAGTGGCATGGTCGTTTCTTCTCCGTAAAAGAGTTTTTAAGGGACAATGGCAGTTCCCTGGTGTGGAAAAAGCCCCACGGAGGCAAAAGGGAGTTTTATTCTGCCCATGGCTACGGCTTGGGGCTGGGAATCGTTATTCTTGCAAAGGTTAAGTGAGTGCCGAAGGTGAAGCCGGGTCCCTCAGCTGAGTAAAGGAAGGGAACATCAGTCAGTCAGGCTGTGCAGCCCTCTCCCAACACGTATGCAGTCGCATCCAGGGATGTCCGGCACCCCCAGGAGCATAAACCAGAACAGACGCAATCCCCAGTGCCCGCGCTGAGCAGGGTTAGCCCTTGAACCCAGAACTCGTTAAAGAAGAGAAGACAAGCGCAGAGGGCTCCCCGAGCGAGGGAGGGGGAAATGCCCTCAGATGTTCTCTCCGTGCCCCCGAGTGTGTTCCACAGGGGTCACGGAGCCACCCGCCCCGTTACGGGCACCAGCACCGGCACCGACGGCGCCGGGGCGAAGCGGCAGCGCCCTGCGGCGGCCCCTGCTCTGCGGGCGCGCCCCGGGTGGGCAGCCCCGGTGCGGTGGGCGCGTGGTGCTGTCCAGGATGATGTTTTCCGAAACAGCGGGGCATAACTCAAGGTGGCCTTCGGCTTGCAAATACGTGAGTCAGGATAAGAACAGGGATGCCTTTGGGAAGGGGATACAGGTGGGAGATAGGGATGGGGACTCCTGTCTCTCCAGTCACCCCACGGTTTTCCTTTGAAACGAATTGGATTTTGCTGTCACGTCTAAATCCCACAAACGTGACTAGCTTTGGGAGCAGATGCCTTCACTTTTTATGACTCTCTTGAAGTTGTAACATTCCTAATCGACAGCAGATCTTCGTTGTGGAAAAGCGCAGCATATTCCCTGCGTGTCAGGGCTAATAGTGGTTTTGTATCCCATTCCCGGTATTAGGTTCCCCACCGTTACAAGTTGACATAATGCAAATTAGCAAGGGACATCATAAAAATCCATCAGAGAATAAAGGTTTTGGAACAACATGCCCTTCATAACTTAAACACCAGATATTTAAAACAAATGCATTTAATAAGGCAGTTAACCTGAAACTTCAGTTCTATTGCCAGTGGGTTGACAAGTCCAAATATTCTTATTTTTTAACAAATACGCAAATATCAGATGGCACGTTATCCAGGCAGCTTTCAGCTACAGCTTTCAGGAATACGCTGAAATAGAATAATATCTCAATGACCTGCTTTGATTATAAAATATTTTCACTTGGGTATAATTTCTCTGTGTCTCCCTATTCCTTAGACAATGAGATCATTTGCTGCCCTTTATTTCGATGTTTAAGTATTTATTTCCGAATGATGGACTTTGTGACTGGAAGTGCATGGTTTTTATTTTGTTCCCTTAAAGGCAGCACGTGCAGGTACCATTGCTGTTGTTGTATTTACCGTCTCAACTAAACTGCTACTTCTCCAAAGATAATTGCGATTTTTGTTTTATCAGTGCACGTACTCACTCCCAGCTATACCAAGATTTTTCCTATGGGAAAAGAGAAATCTCCAGTTAGAAAAGCACGTCTGTGGTCTGTGTCTTGGTCTGGGGGCACTTGGGAATCTGACATTCGTGTTCTGACAACAGGACTTGAAAACTATATTCGAAAATGCAAATTTATTCGAAGACGTCAACTTACAGCATCGGGCACAGGATCGCACTCTCAACCAGGAAAGAAAATGTGAGGTTTGGGGTTTGGTGGGGTTTTTTGTTTGTTGGTTTGGTTTGAGTTTTGTGTGGGTTTTTGGTTTTTCGAGGGGGTACGAGAGGGGGTGGGGGTGGTGGGGAGCGGGATAAAAAGAAAGAGGGAAAGAAAATAGCAACATGAAATGCGAGAGAACCGGGATGAGGGAACATCTCTGCTTTGCCTCTGCCTCTTAAAAATGCCGCTCGTTTAGAAAAAGAGGGAACGAAAGTCTCTTCTACTGCCCAGAGCAGTGAAAAATGTTGGACCCCAAACTCTCCACAGAAATAGAGAGGAATTGAGGATGAAACAGCAGCGCTAGGGCTTACTTCGCCACGCTACCACCGTGTTCACGAACGCAGGGTTTTCTTGTTGCTGTTTTATTGATTTTGGGTTTATTTGTTTGCTTGTTTTTCCTTCGGAGACCGTAAAAAATCCGTATAACAACGGGAGTGACATGAACGTTAAAAACCCACATGCGTGTCCCTGAGCACGGTACCGTGTTATCCTGACGGATCTGTCTTCGCTCGCGTATTATATTACCCTGGCTCCCCGGTACAATGTAATACACCCAAGCAATTTTTCCCCCTTCACGGATCTAAAGGAGTGTGAATGGATGGATGAATAGAAAAACAAATAACCGAGGAGATTACGGCCTCAGGATTAATTATAAAGCACGTTTAACCTTTTTCTTTCGAGGGTTATTTTGCTTTGTCTGTGTCGCCCGGGTAGTAGCTCCCGGACCAAAGCAAGGGGACGCCGAGGAACCCCTCCGGGGTGCGGGGAGAGACCGTCCCGGTCCGTGGGAGGAAGGACAGGAGGGAGATACCGAGGTCAGGGGCGCTGGGGCGGAAAGTGGGGACCAGGAGGGATGATGGGGCGGGGGGAGGAAGCTGCTCTAACCCAGGGGTGGACCCCTCACAGGTAAGCGGCTCCCCGGATCCTCTCGGAGGATCTTCTCAGAGAGGCACAACAACTTGCGGTCCCCAAATCCATCCAGCGGGAGCAGATCCCTCCCTCCATCCTCCCCCCACTATTTTTCTTTCTTTCTCTCTTTCTTTCTTTCTTTCAGCCTTTCTCCCCGTCCTGCCCTCTGGGAAGGTCCCGGTGAGTCCTGTCCCTCGGCCCGGCGGGGAGGGGGCGCAGCGAGGCCGGCCGGGAGCGGTGCGGAGCCGTGAGGCGCGGAGCTGTGCGGTGCGGGACGGAGCGGTGCGGGACGGAGCGGAGCCGTGGGGCCGGGTCTGCGGTGGTAGCGTCCCCTGGACCGCGGAGCTCCGCGGGGATCACTCCACTCCCCCGGTGGGGGCGAGACCCTGCTCCGCGGGGGGCCGCGAGCAGCGGGCCCTGGGGAGATGCGCCGGGGGAGGCTGCGGGAGCGGGGCGGGGGGGCGAGATGAGAGGGCTGCGGGTTGCGAGCCCCGGGCTGCTGCGCCGCCGGGAGAACAGGGTTGAAAAGTTGGTTCTTCCCAGCCAGAAACTTTCTCCCCGCGTGCGCATGCCCGGAGTGCGGTGGGAGGTTGAGGGGGGAGCTGGAAGGGGGGGTTGAAATAAGGAGGAGGCAGGAGGGAAGGGATCGCTTCAGTCTGAGCGCGGCTGCTCCCGGGCGCGTTCGCACTCCAGCGCACGCAGCCGGCGCCGGGAGCGGGAGCGGGAGCAGGGAAAGCACCTCCGGCTCCGCCGGCCGGAGCACCTGGACACCTGGCCCTGCTCGGATCTGCCTGTACCCGCTGGAGGAGCAGTGGGGTGGGTGGGGAGAGCTGTGCCCCCCAGGGCCAGCACAGACACTGACCTAGCCCGACCTCTTTTTTTTATTATTTTTTTCCTATTTTTTTTTTCCATTATTTTATTTTACCAGCTCAAATTTAGCCCAGGAACTTTTAACTGCTGCCAGCGGTGGAGCGCAGATCGGGAATAGGTAAATAAAAAGAACAACTAATTCTGTTTGGTTTTTGTTTTGCCAAGCCTCGGGGGTTGGGGATATCGATCCAAATACTTAGTTTAGCTCCTTTATTTTTTTGCCCCCATCCTCTCCCGTCGTCCCCTGGATAGTGCAGAATTGTGGAAATTGTGGTTCACGTGAGAGGACTGTTCTACTTGGGGCGGGCGGAGGGCTGGGGTAAGCATTCACATGGATCTCAGTTATTTTTATGCTATTTAAAGATTCGTCCTCCCCTTTCAAAGTTGTTTCTCCTCCCTTGCGGAGGAGCTGTGTTTTTAACCCGAGCTAAAAATGACACATACGAGCTGCAAAACAGAAGCCTGTATGTCCTTTGCGGACTAGAACCTCTAGATTTTCTTTCTTGCCGTTTACTATTGGTTTTCTTTCTCTTCTTTCTTTATTTCTGAGAGATTTCATCTCTTTTTTCTTTTCTTTTTTTTTTTTAAATTTTTTTCCCCCTTTCCTTCCTTACAACTCCATTTACAGTGTTTTAGGATTCGAGAAGCCTTCTGTCTTTCCTCCCAAGGCCGTAACAGAAATGAACCTGATGTTTATAATTGTCTGAATGGATCGAAACAAGTTCAACGCAGGCAGAGTTTGAGCTTCTCTCCAGGCCGAGCCTATAAAGTGTCAGTGTAAAGCCGAAGATTAGGGTATGGCTGTTATAGTTGGCTTTTGGGAGGGAAACTATAAAAATCGAGCATTTTGGAGATTATCGTAGAGCCGCGGGAACTGTTCGATAAATTGCGGGCCGGGCAGGAGGGTGAGAGCCGAGTCCCAGACAGGTGCACGGTAGATCCAGTTCAGTAAGTCCGGAGTCAGCTGAGAAAGAGACCCCTAAGCCAGCGGCGGGCTCGGGGCCCCAGGGCGGCAGCTCCACGCGGAGCCCAGCTGCGGGCGGCCGGGCCCGGGGATCGCCGCCGTACCCTGCCTGTCCCCGGCACTGTCACCGCAGAGGTCAGTCCCCCACCCGCGGCTGTGCGTGCTGTGACCGTGGGAAGCGAGGAATACAGAGAGGAGAAATCCTCCCTCGTCGCTGGGAGATAGGGAGGACGATTTATTCGTGCGCAGGGAATGATTCTCCGTGCCTTCACCGAACGCTTCTCTAGGGAAAAAGCGAGGGTGAATCTTGTGCTGCGGACCTTTCGACACCAGAGCGGGTTACAAAAACACACACACAATACTCTCAAACCTATCTAAAAACTTCTGCAGGGAGAAGGTGGACCAGCTTGGCCTCTGCAGCCGTCCCGCTGCTCCCACCCGCGCCCGCCGTGGGGCTGCACTGCAGCCCGTGGCCTCGTCCACTGTCCCTCCAGGGGCCGGGGACTGTTGCTGGTTTGGATAAAGGCTGCCCCAGGCAGTGTAGCAGCCGCTGGTGCAGTCGGACCCCGGTTATTATTTACTATTATTATTTGCGAGACTAAACCCCAGCGCATTCACCCGCGCTCGCAGTGGTGGTCTGGGGAGACTTGTCAACACCGATTTCGTGATAAAATGTGAATGATGATTTTATAAGGATTGAGGGGAGATATCCAAGGCACATGCTGACTGAGTCCTTCCAGTCCTCATTAATGTTAGCAATTAACTCTTTCACGCTCAATTAGCCCCGAATAAACCTGCTTTAATAGATTCTGCACACTTCATTAATACTTTGAATAAATCTGTGTTGAACAATGCACTTTATTCCTCAAGAGCACCACGCTCGAATAATGCGGAGCGAAAGGACAGTTTTATTCCCTTTCCAATTAGTTTCCCAAACACAGATAAATTGTAAGCTCTATTTCCTCGCTTTAACTTTAGGAAGGGAAAGTTTCATTCCCTCAAAGAGGACAAAATAAATAGCGGACCTAGTGGCAAAATGCTGCACCAGTCTTTAAAAGATTTAGGCAAAACTGGGGGACTTTTTTGACAGATGAACCTGATTGCTGTAGTTTTAAGCTCTCACAAGAATGCATCGTTTTATGCCCGCTACTTTATCATGTTTGTAAAAATAAGCAACGTTCTCAGGGTAATTTACCTCCTTCATTCTTCCATGTGGAACTAATTAACAAACCTCATTATTTATGAGTCAGGTATTTAATGTAACAAATATGCCTTTCAAGAACACGTCGGAAATTGATAATTCAATGTAAAAAGGAAAAATACCGACTACCCACAAGATTACTTAAAAATCCATTTAATTTCGCCTTTTGCTATGCTACCACCAGAAAGCCAGGTAGATTTCCCCCCCTCCCCCCCCCGTTTTATAGAGTAGGTAGAATTTAGTCTGGAAGGTTAAGATTACAACGGTTTTAAAACAATGGCAACTGGACAATAGCATTACCGTATCTTCAAACAGGACAAAGGGTAAGAAAGCTGGAGACAGATGTAGTCTTTCAAGTTTATGATCCTATTTCGTAGGGTAAATTTATCTTGGCATGAGTGGGTTTTGTTTCAGTCAGAACACAAGTGGTTTGTTCTTAATTACTCACTGAGCTACTTTGTGTTAAAAAAAGAAAACCCCGCACAGTTTTATTGCGATGGGGGAATTCAAGCAGGGAACTCTATGGGTCTTCTTCTGTTAAAAAAAAAAAAAAAAAAAAA
>VWZG01011960.1:990081-1031801 GCA_013396735.1 Grallaria varia
CTTTTTTAACAAAACTGCCTACAAAAAAAAAAAAAAAAAAAAACAACCAACAAAGGTCAACAAACAAAAAAACCTGTGGGCGCAATGGATGCTATTATGACCCGACTGTATTTCTCCTTGGTTTGTGCCCCACTCTTCCCTTGGGAAATTGAAAGGGAATCTTTACAATGTTATCAAGCAAGAATCTACCCACACTGCCGTAGTAGATTTTTGCTTATATATCCCATGTTAAATGTCTTCTAAGGATATGAAGAAAGAAAGAGGTATAAACCCAGAAGTTTACTTTGTCTGCAATAGCCTGTTTCATGCTTGAGAGATCTAGAGCTGCCTAGACAGGAGAATAGACATGGAGCTGTTGTGATGGACAGAAAGACATTTTCAGGTACCCAGACAAGAGTGTTTTCTGGGCACTTTGTTCTTGGGGTCATCAACTGAGGCATTTGTGCTGCGATGTGGACACACTTAGTGTATGGGCAGCAGCACTAACTAAATAAAGGTATAACCCCAATAAAATCACAAAACAGTCTGGTTGGTTCATCAGACCTAAGGAGTTTACAAAAAAAAAAAAAAAAAAGGGGGGTGGAAGAAAAGAGGAATGAGAGTAGACCAGAGAATATAATGTGAACATCTTTCAATCAGTACAAAATGTATGCAACTGAAAAAGGAAAAATGTCACAATCTCTTATTCTGGGTCATTGCAGTGGAATTCCTGTAAGGTTTGAGTCTCTTCCTGCTGCTGAAAGGTGGGCCCAGAGTACAGAGCTGCTCAGAGTAAGCTTCTCCCTCTCACACCCTCCCAGCCGCAGCTCCTCTGTCCAGGCAACAGGCTGCATATAAATCAGAATTGTTTCCCTGGTCTTTAGACCTCTTCTGCCACCAGTTTCCACCCCTCCAGACTTCCAGCCCAGGGGGACAATTACTGCTCTGCAGTACTTTGCTGGCTCCATTTCTCCAGAGGGGCACTGCTCCGTCACATGGGGATGAACTATAGTCTGAGCACTGTGAGGACCCTGCCAGGATCTTGTGGGGAGCCTATGGTGATTCAGCAGGAACCCTACAGAGAAGTTATGAAGATCCTAAGTGGATCCTGCAGGAACCCTGCGGCACCCTGTGGGGACTTCATGGGGATCCTGCCAGAAGACAGCCCCATTGAAGGCAAATCCCAGAGTTCCCTGGGGGGAAAGTGGGTATAAGCTGCGTGCTGTGGAATAAGGAGGAGGCTCCCTTGGCTGCAGGGATGGGATGCTTCCAAAAGCCATGGGTGCTCTCTCGCACCCACAATTAGAGGAAGCTGCATCCCCACCAACAACCCTCGGGAGGCATCTTCTGCCAAATGCTTTACAGCAGCCGGGGCTGAATTTTCAAGCAGGGCCAGATGTGCCTCTATGCTGCTGCCTTGTAGCATTTTCCCCTCTGCCTTGTGGGGTGGGATGGATAGGGATCTGGCCCAGAGGAGAGGATGGGGGCTTGGCAGGACCCTGAAACACAGAGCAAAGTGGTGGCATTCAGCCCAGGGAAGGGCAGCAGTTTTGCAGCTGCTGGGCTGGGTGTCCCATGGGAAGGGTCTCTGGAGCCCTTGCCTTTTTGCCTTTTGAAAGGTTCTCATTAAGTGATTGCCTAGATTAGGTGGTGGGCTTGAAGCCAGGCACTTCCCGCGGGGACAGAAAATGGCGCTTCAGGTTCATCACCCAAACTCAGCATTTTCCCATTTCTTTTAGCAGTACACAAGAGAGAGTGCTGTTGGCTGGTATTCTCCTCATAATGTTTTTTTCCCCAAAATTATTTTGTTTCTTCTGAGGAAGAACATGCAGTTCCAAGCACCCAACTGCCTCCATCGCCTCAGAGGCTTGGCTGAAGCCAGACTGCAGGGAGCTGAACAACCCAGGGGCAGAAAACTCTGCACCCCCTCCCCATGTGACCTCAAGAGTCAGGGCTAAAGCAGTCTTTGTGGACAGATACAGTGGGCAACATCCCACTATTTTCTAAAGGCTGAGGCCACCCAGCAAGGGATTTTGAATTGCATAGGAGAAGCCTGATCTTTGGGCACGAAAACGGTATCTTTTGGCCATCCCCGTGCAGAGGATCATTGGAATCTGCATAGCAGGATGCTGTAGGGCAGTGAATTATTGTGGATGGAGTGCAAATTTTGTGTACAAGGGAGAGATGGGGAGAGGGAGAATCTGGGGATACACTCGCAGCCAAGAGTTGGTCAGGTGTTTCTAAATCCAAGGCAGCTTCTTCTTCTGTCTTTGGAGAAGGAGGTTGATGAGGGGTGAGGTAAGAAATCCCCTCTGCTTTTATCTTCATATAAAATCTACCACTCCCTCTTCCCCACTCCATCTTTATTTTACAGATATTTTCCTCCCCTGTTCCCAAGATCCTCCTCCTAAGTTGCCACCATGGGAAGTAAAACCCTGC
The DNA here is from genome assembly GCA_013396735.1 of Grallaria varia. NCBI lineage: Eukaryota > Metazoa > Chordata > Aves > Passeriformes > Formicariidae > Grallaria > Grallaria varia. The sequence goes on from VWZG01011960.1 coordinate 992,500, forward strand.
CGGCCCCAGTGCCTATCCATCCTTCCCTCCAGCTCACCAACTACTCCTTCTTGCAAGCATTCAATGGGCTGCCCGCTGTGCCTTCTGACCACCTCTCCAACCTCTACGGCTTCAGCGCCCTGCACGCCGTGCACCTGCACCAGTGGACTCTGGGGTACCCGGCCATGCATCTGCCCCGCTCTTCATTCTCCAAAGTGCCCAGCGTCTCAAGCCTGGTGGATGCACGGTTCCAGCTGCCGACCTTCCCTCTCTTTCCACATGTCATCCAGCCCAAGCAAGAGGCTACCAACGTGACCCTCAAAGCTAAACCCCGCTTTGACTTTGCCAACTTAGCAGTGGCTGCCACACAAGAGGACCACTCTAAACTGGGACAGGCAGACAGTCAGGGCTCACCCACAGGACTGGGGTCTTTGCTTGAGGTGACTAAACTCTCTCCAGAGAAGAAACCCACACGGGGAAGGTTACCATCCAAAACCAAGAAGGAGTTTGTGTGTAAATTCTGTGGCAGGCACTTCACCAAGTCCTACAACCTTTTGATCCATGAAAGAACCCACACCGATGAACGGCCCTACACATGTGACATTTGTCATAAGGCCTTCCGAAGACAGGATCACCTGAGGGATCACAGGTAACTATTTTTCTTCTCCTTTCATTTTTTCCCTGTGTATTTGTACTCTCCCGGTTACCAATTACACGTTTGTAGGAAAAGCCAAGTCCCCAGCCAGCCAATAGTGTTCCCTATAGGTTTTCCTCTGCCCACTGCTGGTGGACAAGCTCAGGTAACTCGCTTTGGAAAATGTACGTACCTCACTCACTCCATAAAACCTTTCACAACCTCCTTCTTAGCTTCCACAGAGGTTTTCACCCTTCATTTGCATCATCTTGTGTCTGCTGCCTCTGTGATCATCCAGAAGCGTCAGCAATACGCACAGCCTGAGGACCCTGAAGTAAGACAGAAGCAGTTAATCCCTAAGAAAGGCACCCTATAAACCTCTGACACCCCTCTCTCTTCTTGCATGCACACACAGAGACAGGTGCCTGAGCGCTGCACTCCAGCGCCCTTGGTCCCAGCAGTAGGTGTAAAAAAAAACCCCTCTAGCATGTTCTTCCTTAGGGAACTCATTGCTGAGTTTAGGCCGTTTATTTCTGACATCTCAATTGTTTTTCTCTCTCTAGATATATCCATTCTAAAGAAAAGCCTTTTAAGTGTCAAGAATGTGGGAAAGGATTTTGCCAGTCCAGAACACTAGCGGTCCACAAGACACTGCACACGCAAGTAAAGGAACTGAAACCTGCCAAACTTAAGTGCTGAATATCCAACTTCTATGAACTTTTCTTCCCCTTCAGACTTTACAGCAAAACCAGAGCAGAAACAAAACTTTCAGGATGGGAGCACTGGACTTTGTGCTTTGTTTTGGTTTGTACTTTAGAAAGGGCAAAATCTGCACCCCCTCAATGCCTTGTCCAAGCAACTAACTTCCTAGTCGTGGGTGAAATGATTATTTTGCATTTAAAATATACATGAATGATACAGAGAGTGCTAGCTGACTTATGTGGCTTTGATAAACTTTATGCCAAAAGGTGGTGCTCACGTGTTGGAGAGGAATCTCTTTAAAACCAAACAAAACCCCACAAGACATCCCTCCCTGATCCTGTCCCTGCGAAAACCCCCCAAAATTGTAGCTTCCAAAAGTATTACTTAAAAAAAATCCAACCTCTTATTTTATACTTTTTTTTTTTTTTTGACTGTATAAAGCTTCTTATTTTTACACTTCAGGAAATAGAGAGAATTCCAGAAGACAATTAAGAACTGAAACAGTGGTTTCTCATCACAGCACCATTAGGACAAGGAGAAGGCAACATGCAAATCTCATTTGCTAGTTTGTTTTCAGGAAAGGAGAAGAAAATTAATGTTTGGAAATGACCTAAGTCTCTCAAGTGGGGAGTCCTATCATGCAGCAGAAAATACATCCAGATCTTAGACCTACAGGTCCCTGGTGTTCGTGACAGGTCAGTATTCGTAGGATATGGAGACCTTTTTTATTACCTTGTGGTCTAGTGCGCTGTGAGGAAGTTTGTAACTTGTGGACTTATTTAAAAAAACCCAGAAGAAAGAAAGATGGCAATACATCAAACTGACGGTATGCACAACGTGGTTTTAGTGGTACTTTAAAGGCTTCATGTGTCCTGGTGTGAGACAACAAAACTCAACTTGAGAGCTTATTTTTTTAAATGCTGGCTTTCTGAACAGTGTATTCAAATTAAGAGACATTCCAATAAGTTTTGTTTATTAAAAAAAAAAAAAAAAGTTGTATGGCTGTTTGGCACTTTATGCTGATTATTGGTAATTGACATTTATCACTGGATTGTGTGTGGTTTTTAAGTATTAAAATAAATTGTTATTTTACAGGCAAGTCTGCATGAACTACATAAGTGTTCATTTCGTTTCTGGTCTCCTCTCTGGGAAATATTCTCCCTCAATATTAAGAACCAATTTATTTTCTCATTTTTTTCTTTTTTTTCTTCGTCTTTTTTTTTCTTAGTAAAGTCGGTATTTATTCAATGCTGGTTTCTATCAGCCTTGGAAACTCTGGATCTTTTCTTTATGCATCAGCTTTACCCCCCTTAATTTTCTTTTTCTTCCTCCTCTTCTTTTTTCTTTTTTCTTTTTTTTTTTTTTTTAGGCTGACAAAAGTAAACAGATCTGCGGAGAGTCAAATAATTTTGCTGCTAGCGAGGAAAAAAAAATCGTCTTGGGTAACTAAATCTTGGGTATTAGCTGATAAGATTAGGTGTCAGAAGTGTTATAAAACAAATCAGATGAATAATGGGTGAACTGTTGCTGCTCTCAGAGCCCGGAGGCGCTGCGGGGAGAGTCGCCTTTCGCACCCCCTTCCCTGCGCTTGTCAGGCGCGGGCATTTTTCAGTCACATCTTCAGCCGGTTCCGCGCTGATTGGGGCGGCCTTTGATTCCCGGCAGCTGTCTTAGATCAGAGATGTTTATTCCACTGCGAAACCTCCTTGGATGGAGACGGGGGAGAGAAAGCTCAGTGTTGGGGGATCCGCCTGAGCCTTTGAAGCGCCTCTTGCCGTCCTTTCTCGTCCTCTCGGCAAACCCTAAACCTTCTTCCTCCCGTCACAAGTCAGTGCCCCCACGCGATAAGAGAAGCCTCCTTCTTTACAAATCCGCAAATTAGCGGGGCGATGCGGCCGGGGTGAGCCCGGAGCTGCTCGGCGGCTCCTGCGTGGCCGGGCTGCGGATGCTCACCGACACCAGCCGCGCTGACCAGGGCGGGTCCTTTCCCCCCTGCCGCTTTTAGAAGTTATTTCTTTATTTGGTCAAAGACTCCTATCAACGACAGGGAAAAAAAATTTTTGGTTGTAGCTCATTTAATGTAAGGGGATGGGGGGAGAAAAGCGCTTGCGGGACGGGCTTCAGACCCACCTGGAACGTGGGAAGGCCCTCGGGGAGCGCGGGTTACGAGGCGCCGCCGGTGCCCGCATCCAGCGCCACAGGCTGGGGGTATGGGCAGCGTTTGAAACCGGCTTGCTTTGGCTTTGCTTCCCACCCGCCGCTCGCTTCCCGCACCGCGTGATGGCTTTTGGTTTTGGCATCTAAAAAAAAAAAAAAAAAAAGGCCTCTGAAATGCAATAAGCGAGGAGTGCCGGGCGAAGTCCGCAATGACCCGCAGGCAGCCCGGGCTGGCCGAGCGCGGGAGGAGCGCGGAGCCCCGCACGCCGCTCCGCCGGCGGCTCCTGCGCCGAGTCCAGAGGGAACGAGCAGCATCCCTTCGCCGCGCTGGCCCCTCGCGGCCGAGCCGGCCCGGGATGCGTTTGCTCGGCAGCGTTTCTCTGAGGCGATTTGAAGGTGTCGTCCTCCCCGCTCCTCCGCTGGGGTTTAGCGGCATCGCCCTGCCCTGCCTGGAACACGCCCGACGCCCCCGGCAGTGCGGGCGATCGCCGGCGTGCCCCGCTGTCGGGCCAGCGGCACCGCATCCCGCATCCCGCATCCCGCTCCTCGCAGAGGGGGGACTCGCAGCCCCAAGCACCGATACGGCGTCAGGGGGCAGCCTGAGGGCTCAGCGGTTCATCCTCCCCAGCGCCCTTCTAAAGGGAGATTCGGGGAGAAAATCCTCGATGAATTTTCCCGTCCCTCTCGTGTCGCTCCGGGCACCAAGCGAAGGAACAAGGATGCTCTCGGAGTCCTGTCGCGGAGGGAGAAAGTAAAGGGTGCTGTCGCTTGGAACTAGTAGCTTTGCAGGGGTCGTAACCACGAGGCAGAAATCTGAGTCGGGTCCACAGGGAGGGAGGAAGGGACACAGGGAGGGTCACTCCACAGAGGCTTTCCCACGGTCGCTCCACCGTCTCCTTAACACCGGGATACCGAAACACCCGTGGCGAGGTAAGAAACCGTGTGAGTTACTGGTTCCTGGGAACCACTAGAGCCGCGGGGTCGTGAAGGTGGACAAACCGCTTTTCTCAGCTGGACATGCGAGGCGTTTTATTTGTAAGGCTGAAGACTGGTGATCTGACTGCCAAGAATTTCTTCGGACCTGCATTTTTATGCGCAATTAAAACGAAAAAAATCCCCAGAATTGACATAATTAGAAATACAGATGTATTAAAACTACGTGGGCATGCCGAGCACAGGATGCTCACAAAACCTCCTAATGTCACTTGTACTACACTTCTACGTGCGTGTATTTCCTCCTCCCAGAAGGCCACTTTCGCTGTCGTGCAAACAAAGGCTATCTTTCTGGTCACGCTCTCAGCTGCACTGGGGAACAGTTCGCCTGTTCCCTCCAGTGTTTTGAAATTTGCTAGGCAGTATCAGTCCAGCGATTCCAAGGAAAGCAAAGTAGAAATGAAATCATGACAGTCAGAAGAGATAAGTCGTACTAAACCCTAAAATAAATGAAAGGAATTAGACGGGAATTGTGCCTTTTGAATCAGGATCATGAATAATTTAAATGATTAATTACCTTTCTTTTCTTTTTTTTTCTTTTCTATCTTTGCATGTGTTTTAATCTGACATTTGTGCAGTGAATAAAACTTACTTAGGCCTCTGTCTGCCAATTGAGAGTTGACTCTGTTTTCACAGTTGCTTTAAATTTTGCATTTTCATCATAAAAACATCACTGAATGGGAATTTGCAAGAGTAAAAAACTGGACACCTGACTAGTTGAGTCTTCCTGCGAGATTTACGAGGGAAACACAGATTTTTATTTTTTTTTATTCTTTTTTTTTAACCATTTCCAGTTACAGAAGGAAAATGTAAAGATGTGTTGGAACATCTCTCTCTCTCTTCCCGCCCCCTTTGCATTCCAGTCATTCTTTTTCTGCCCATAAACTGTTACTACTCCACAAGAGCCTGATTCTGCACAGCCAATTCAGCCTGTTTTTCTGTTGGATGCAGGAAGAAATCCTGTCAGATGGGGTCTTCAGTGAACATTCATGAAACAGAGCAAAAGCCTCTCTCAGAATGCGCATTGGAACAGCAAATAGTTACTTTTCAGCTGCGGATTGCATGTGCCTCTGAAAAGGGGACCACAAATCATGGGGTTTTTAAAGGTTCCGCATGAGTTGTATATTAATCCCAGTTTCCCTAGGGATGGATTAATCCCAGCTTCCCAATTGTGTGGCTACGGACAATGTGGATGGGGTTGGGGGCAGGGGAAAAGGGAGACGGAGAAAAGAGAGGGAAATTAAAAAGATATATCACAGGAATACGTGGCCTAAGTGGCGAGGAGCCGTAAGTACTTAAGTTTCAGTACCTTTTCTACCTCTGTCACCACATGTGATCTGAAGCAAATCACTTCAGCTCCCTGTTTTGGTTTCTTCATCTGTAAATTGGGGCTAATGCTGCTGATTTTGCTCCCAAGAGACCTGGCACAGTCATGTAGGTACTGCTGCTCGACCCTCAGTAGTGAAAGGAAAAACTCTAATTCGTACCTGGGCAGCTGAAAGCAGGGGCTGATGTGGGAGATCTAATGGAGTGTGCAAGACAAATTTATATTCACATGTAATTCTCTTCCTGCCCTGGCAGTTTTGTTGAGAGATGGAGTTCTAGAGCCCAGTACGCTTTTCTTCTCTACATTCCTATCCAGTGACTACACAGGAGGAATGGCATGGGCCAAATTCATCCCTGGTGGGACTCCAATGACATCAGTCATCTTTATAGGAGTTTTTGAATGAAGTCAATTGGGTTTTACGAGGACCAAGTTTGGCCACGTACATATTTAACTGCTCAGAGAGCTGTAGCAGTGAAGGAAGCTTCCTTTGACTTCGGAAGAATCACTTCTCATCTGAGTCTGGGAGACACAAGCAAAGCCATTGACTTATTTTATGCAGTCAAGTTTACCTTATTTAAACTCAAGGAGCGGCTGAAATATGCTCAGCATCCAGCAGAACTTAAAAAACCCAGCAGCTTAGCTGTCCCAAAATGTTCCTAGCTTTTGGTGAAACTCTGTGTTTGTCCGAGTGGCTCCGTCCAGCGCCGTGCCACGGATACCCAGCAGACATGTTTACATGACACAGGGCAGCACCCTGCAGGAATACTGGCAGGAGGCCTGTGAGCAGAACAGTGGCTTCAGCACAGCGCTATGCCGGGGCTGTTTGGCTCTGTCCTTTATCAGTCCTTGCTGTTCCAGGGTCCCTGACATGCTCATACGTCTCTGCCACTTCCAGTTCACATGTCCCTCTACACTGATCTCTGGGGCTGTAATTCCACCACCAGTTACAGCTGATGAGAACATGGTAAATCACTAAAAAGGTGCATTCTGTCCTCCACCTTAGCTGCTGGTGCTGACTGCCACCACACCTTATGTTTGTGTTTTATTGGAGTCTGAAATTGCCCCAAACCTGTACAAAAGTTTGTAATAGCATTATAGTTCCTGACTTGGTAGCTATTGAAAAATGAAACAAGCCAACAATTTGATCAGTGTCAGTGATTATCAAAATTTTGTCTACAAAACTTGTTACCAATAATCAGACAACTTATTGGCAAGGTCTATTAAGTCTGTATTCTTATTGTATCATTGAAGGAACAAGTCAGCTTGAAGAACTGTATTGCTGAGTAGCAGAATGTGTGTTCTAGTCAAATGAGGCACCTCAACTACTTCCCAAGGGATGAATGTCATGTCTCTTTTCCTGATTTCTGACCTGTCTTCTGTCATTACTAGATCCTTGGGTGATGGTATTTACATTAATTTTCAATATTTTTACATTATATGTGTAGAATAATGAATCCTGAGTTTATTGGGTTGTTCATCTCTTTTACAGCAACGTAACTTGGCTGAATCAAGCAGAGCTATTCTAGTTTTACAGCAGAAGTTGTGAATTTGACCTAGTGATGGTTTTGCTGCAGCCATAAAATCCACATTACTGAGACCCACTATCACTTTGTGCCTCTAATTAATTTTTCTAAGTCTCATTTTACCACTTTCTCTTGTGACTCTATTTGCCCATGTTTCCTCATACTAAGGACAAATTGAGGAGAGGAAAAAAAAAAGAAATTGTTACTGGCTTTTCAACAGGTGTGCCAGCTACTACTAGAGACTTAATACTCAGTTTTCCTCCTTTTTGTTTCCTTCTTCAATCCTTATTTCTCAGGTGATGTTGCTGCTTTGTTTTTTTCCCCTTCATATATGTTAATACTCCTTCTCATCCTTTTGCTTCCTCAGTGTTAGTTCTTGCCCTGCCCATATAATTTCTCAATTTGTGTTTTTGCCTCTTATTCATTTCCATTTTAATTTGCCTACATGGGGCTGCAGCTGTATTATTTGTCACATTACTGGACCTCATGATTTTATTTCAGTCTGAACTTTTTTTTTTTTTTTTTGCTACCCTTTGGCCTTCTGCATCAAGCTGAACTTAGTGTCTTCCAGAATGCAACTCACCACAAACCTGTCTTTCTCCAAATCTCTGAATTAAGTAATCATTTCATCCTTTTGCTTCCTTCAATTGTTTCAAACAATCTCATAATTTCCACCCTTCTCTCATCATGTCACCTTTTTTATTTCTGGCCTTTTGGTTTCTAACTGGGGCAGTTCAAATCACATGTTATGGGTGAATGATTAATCTGTTTAACAAGTCTTTTTTTCCATCTAAGAGTTGTCCAGACACAAGATGGTTTTCTTCCAAATGTATGTGAAGATATTTGGGTTTATATATGTCTTGTAAATTCTTTTGAGGCTTGTTTTTTATCTATTCATTCTACAGCAGTTCAGGACCAGGTTAAAAAATGTCTCAGGTACATTTTCAGAGAACAGAGGAGAAAACTTCCCAGTAAGAAAATATTAAAGTAGGTAAAAACAGATCTCATCTAAAGTTATATTAGAAAGGAGGAGTCTGTGTGCTAAATGCTACCCTTTGGGAATAACTCCATACTGTTGTCCTTCCTCAGCTGCCATAGCCCTTGAAGCTGGTCAGACACACATCCAAAGGAAGGACTATACTGCACATCAGAGAACAAAGCAGGATGACAGCAATAAGGAACTATACAGGGCTGTGGGGCTTTTTGTTTGCCCAGGAAAAGTCTCTTTCAGGCTCTTCCGTCCCTTGTTACTTGAATTCTCAAACCTCAGGAATAACGACTCTCCCTATTTCTTTCCAAAGTTACACAGGCTGCTGAGGCCACTTCAGTATTCCAAGCACTGTCACCTCTGTCCTGCAGGCTTTCCTCTTTCCTGGCTGTTTCTCTGCTGCATGCAGTGAGCACCTGTGGCCTCATGCTGGTGCCTCTTCCAGTTTGACATTCATCCGGTCTAACTGGGATGTGCTCAGGGCTTAATTGGGGTTTGCTATATTGTCATGAGGCCCTAAGGATGTTTTTTTTCTTGCGGAGAGGGCTTCATTTTAACTCAGCATGGTGACAGGACAGCTAATTACACACTCTTATTTTTATTTTGGAATTGTTTGGTCTGAACTTTACCAGCATTCCTTATTGTACCCAAGACGATTTTTTTCCCACTTCAGATGGAAAATCTTGTACTACGAATGAAACCATATTGGCCATGGGCTTACAGGTTCTTCTCCCCATCTATTTGTTTGTGCACATGAAACTTAGTTTATGTAAGTGTTCTCGGAAGGGACATGAAAAATATCGTCATCTGTGGCAGAAGGAGAAATCACAGACCATCAAGAATGTGCCACTTTCCGCCACTTCCTTTCGAACTGTCAGTCAATTCTTTTGGTGTCTATTGTGTGCTTCTTTTTGTGTTCTTCCTTAAAATGCACTTCTCTTGGAAAACAACTTCTCTAGCACTTTCAAACATCCCTGGCTTTCACCACCTCTCAAGTGCGCTGCTGGTTGTCCAGTGAGTTGCTGGATACTACTGGTGTGCCAGATTTAGACTATGTGGTGAAGGCTGCCCTGAACAGCTCTGAGTACAGTGTTGGCTGCTGGTCCTAGCAACCAATAAATAATTAAGAAGCTGGATATTTGATGATCCTTAAAGAAGAAAGGCTCACCCAGTCCTCTACTGTTGATTTCTTCATTAGCACAGACATAGAGCCAGGCCAAGAACTGGTTTTCTCTTATGCTTTTATTCGATGACCACTTGGATATGGCTTAGGAAACAGTTAGTGCCTCTCCAGCAGTTGGGAAATGTTTATTTCCAGCTGTTTATTTCCCTCGGTGGATTAATAAGTTTATTTCAAAGTGCTGCAAAGATGAAAACTAGATTTTCAAAATGGGGAAGAAAGAACATTCATAGAGACACAGTGTTTTCAACAAATTCCCTTTTCCCTGCACCTCAAAAGAAATGCTTAAATGAATGGCTCACTTTCCTGAAGTCTCCAGTGTACCTAATTAAATATATAAACCATATAAAAGGTAATAAAAGCAGTTCCCCCTGTTGGGGAAAATGGAAGGATAAATCAGATGGAGTTGTTAATATCACAAACCAGAACATTTCTACTGAATTGGTTTCAGCTCGATTATCACATTATGGAAGCAAAACTAAGTCCCTGCAAAGATTTCACTCACTATAAAAGAGTCAGCAAGAAGGACTCAGTGCTTGGCGCCACTTACTCAGAATCTCTGCGACCCACAAAGTCTCCTGCTTTTTTCCTCTGGCACAGAGTTCAAGTCTTAAACTATGTTTAAGACTTTTTGTCTTGTTTGCTGAGGGCTTCTATTACCTACCAGGTGGGGATTTTTTGTCTTCTGAGTTTGTGGGAAATATTATACAGATATGATGATTTTAATAAGACAGGCTTTACAGTCCCAGGTGGATGAAACACACTGTCCTGTTCTCCTGGGATGCAGTAGGTAAGTTCCATTCAACAGCAATCTTGCAAATGTAGAATGAACATGGATAAACTCGATCATCAGGACAAAGCTCTCACTACCACTGGCAGTCCTGTGAGAGCAATGTGATGCATCAGAAGGGACTGAACACTGAACAAGAGAACAGGCGCCTCTGCTGGGCATGCCAGTGTGCATGCAATCCCATGGCCAAGCAAAGAGGCAGAAAAGCTGGATATAACTCTGTCTGGCACTGGCATATTTCTCAGACCCATTTCTGCCACTGTGAAGAATATGCAAGACAAAAGATCAAGAGAGGCTTGGCTAAACCTGGAGGTGTGAGCAGGGATTTGAATGTCAGAATTTCAAAGTCAAACTTCTAAATTTAACATGTAAGCCCCAAATTCATGGTGTCTCAATTTTCAGAGAAGAGAAGTGCCAGAAAGTCCCAAGTGAAGTCTTTGTTGGCTGCAAGTGTTTAGCGCTCACAGCACTGATTTTGGCACTTAAATTCAAGATTACTAGTTGACTTTAGTAGGGTACCCAGTTTATAAATCATTCCTTGCATTCGGCCCAGTGTTTGTAGATCTCCAGATGGAGAGGAGTGTGACCCAAAGGTGGATTTGGCATCTCCTACATGCTTTAGGTCACACATCTGTAGAGAACATGTGTTTGATTTCCTTACAACTTCATTGTTTCAGTAGATGGTGTATTCAGTGCGATGTTATATCTGCTACTGAAATAGCTGAATGCAAATACCAGGAACCTCTGGGAAATTTTAGTTAATAGGAAAATAATCTAAAACAAATTCATCCAGTTCTACAGCCAGGAGAAAAGAAACGAAAATAAAAGGAATTACTGATCCAACCAAGTAGGCACAGAAATGAAACCCCTCTAGGATTTTCTTTTTAGTTTCTCCAACTTCCATTAATTTAACAAGCAAACTAGGTCAGCAGCCCAGTCTAGTTATGAATAAACAAATGCCATAGATTCACTAATGTTAAAGTGTCCAGGCATTCAGCATCATTTGCTGCGCTGCTGAGGGAGCTGTGGCACAGCAACTCTTTATTTGGCTCCAATCCTAATTCAGACATTCAGCCCTGAGTCAATGCAACACAACTGCTGTAATGAAAACCCAGCTATAAAGCAAGCAAGCTGCAGTATCACAAAATATCAACTAGCCCCAGCTACAAGCTGGGGTTAGAGAAGTCATGTAAACTGCATTTTAAGTTCCTACATTTGGGTCTTATGCTGATAAAAGACTGGGAGGTCAGCCTGAGATGTGGAAAGTTTCCTATCTCACTGTCATTACCATACTGATGCATTTGCTTGTACTCTTCAATAATTTCAACAGTGAAACGTTGTAGAATCCAAAGAATGATCTCAGACGCTGGTTTTGCCATGTGCTGTCTCTTGTCTTGAGGAAGGAAAGTTTATTCACTGTTTAAACTGGTTATCAAAAATCTCAGTGGCCCACAAACTGATAGTAGTACTGCATACAAACAGTATTTTATTTCTCACGCGGGGAGTGGAGATCTCCATGGGGATTTTACTCCCCACCTTCCATTTTTCTTCTTTTTTGGTGTCAAGATACAAAAGAAGAAAAAAAAAGTGCAAATCAACAGATTTAACTTAGTATAGCCATAAATGCCTCTAGTTGATAACTAACAAAGGCTGTTCCTGATCCAGAGTAAAAAATTCATTACAGAATAACTTCTTGGAATACAGGTAAAAAATTTTACGTAACAGATTGAAAGGGAACAGTTTATAAAAATTTTGAATATTAAAAAGTCTTCAGAAGAACAATTTGCATTTTTATATGAATGAGAATGCATCACATAAATGAAAAATTATGCAGAAATATAACTTAACTACATGTAGGGTGAAATTATTCACTTTATGGGGATATTTGAACAGTATTTAGAATACTGTTGTGTTTCTTCTGCCTAGGCATAAAAAGAATCCCTAAAACAACCTATCCTGAATTTATAACCTGTCTCTGTACTTTTGATTAAAAAAAAATAATTATTGGAAACTGAAAGGCGGTTAAGACGTGCTAAGTCTGGCTCTTGATTTCCAAAATAGTGTGTATCCGTATTTGGGTGTTTTTCTATGTTGCTGCTATCAGAAGCAAGAACTAGCAAATTGTGTTGAGAATATATGCCACTCTTGAAACTGGCTTTGCTGAGGGCAGTAATTCCTGCCTGAATATGTGTGTATGAATAGGTACATGCATGGCTCCTTGGCTCCTTTCATGGACCATTTTGTGACTTGTGGGGAACTTCTTCTCTAGCTGGTGGAGCTTACAGTTTTTCTCAACTATTTAAAGGAAAGTTTTGTGCTTTTTTGGATGTTGGGAAGGATTAGCCTCTCAAAATACTGACAAACTAATTGAGGGATGCAATTTGAGGTTTAACGCTTCCACCTTTTTTGCTGATGTGATTGATTTGCTGAAAGGAAATTTACTACAAAATGGGAATTGCCTTTGAAATACTGAGTTGGTTGTACTGAAGACCCGACCACTTTATAGTGTAGTCTGCCTCATAATATTTCAAATTGAGATTTTTTTTTGTTTTCTTTTATTTTTAGTCTCTTTGTCATGGAAACAGTGACAATTTAACAGTCAAATATCTGCCCACTTGAATCCAGTGTTTTAGATAGAGTGTCTCTTGAAGAGACACCAAAATCAACAGCATTTGTGATCTAGGATGAATTAGAAAATTAATCAAAATCCTGAAATCAAACCAGCCACTGTTTTTACTTAGCACTGATGTTTCTATCTGCATAGCATATCAAGTCACACACTATGTTGCTTAGTGTTTAAGCCTGTAACTTAGATACACCAGTCTGCGACAAAGTTTGGCAAAAGTACAGAAAATAAAACTATGTTCAGAATGTTTTTTTAAAGCATAATACAAAATTAGTCAAATTAATGAACAAATATTTGCTATATGACTGTATTATAGTGTTTATGTTGTCCAGATGATCTTTGGTATATAAATTATCTGTGTACAGCCAATATTTGCTTTTCAAACTATCACTGGCTGGACTGGCTGCCTGGCAATATTCCTTTTTCCTGATTAGATGTGTGAGTAGTATTTCCAATTAATATTTTCACAATTCTGGATTCCACAAATATGCACATATCTGTCCTTTAAATCTGGTGCGTGAATCTCTTGTGCCAGCAAAATTCATGGAAATTGTGTCTCAAAGATATTAATTAATGAAAAAAGCAAAAGAACATTTCTATTCAAAATTAATTGCAGTGTTTTCCCCAGACTAACACACAGACACCCATTCTCTGGTAAAAGAGAATGCAGATACTCATAAAGAAATAAATATACATAAATAAAACAATTGAATTTTATTTCCTGCTTGCAAACTGTGTGTGGGTGGCAGTTTATTCTCTTCTCTTATTCCAACTGGGTCAGATTCAAGTTGGACTTGAACAGAGTTTGCATGTTGCCCTTTTTCTTGTGAAACTTGGGAACTTGTGGAAAGAAGTCATTCGGCAGGAGGAATTGTAGTGCTTAGAGTTATACTTTGCAACAGCGGTAAAGATTAACTTATTGTATTCATATGGTGGCTAGATGGTGCTTGGTTGCTGCTCTCATGTCAGCAAATCAGAAGCCAGATGCCTTACTTTTTTTTTTTCTCTATTTCCAGACACAGAGCAGTGAGTGTCTTGCAAGGGTCAAACAAATATCCATGTATTCAGAAGCAAAAATCATGATCATGTTGAAGGGTTTACAGCCAAGCTGGAATGTTTCAGAATTTATTTTTGAGTCAATATCCACACCCAGGCTTTTGTTGCAAAAATTGGTTTGAAAATAAGGGATAAAATACTTTAAAATTGATGGAATTTTGGAGATAAGTTTTTACTTAAATCTATAGACATTTTCAAATATTCATCTACATTATATGCAAATATAAATTGTTTTGCTTAATTTTTTACTGGTATTCCACAGACATAATGTCTGTGTAGGCTGGCTAGAGTGTGAGTTACATGTTATGCATATAAATTTATTTGTTTTCCCTATTGCAAAGGTCAGATGACAGGTTTGAGCCCTAGACAGCCTAGCTTCAGTGTCTTGTATTGGCTTAGGGTAACAACAAACTGCTTATGACTGAGAGACTGTTAACTCTTTAGAGAACATATTTCTGAAGCCACATCTGTACCAGCATGTGAAATGGGTCAGGAAACTGGTCTCTGGTTGAGACTAACTAGAACTTATGAACACACAGTCAAAACGAACAATCAAAGTTTAGGTTTATACAATAAAAATGACACACGAAGGATACAGTTAAAAAACCAGCAGTGTTAGGGATGTGTTTATTTCAACCTTTTATGAAGTCTGTAGGACACTATTTAAAATTGATAAGTTCGGTGTTATATCATGAACATATTCCTTAGAAAGAAAAGAATCCTGACTTTTACACCCACACGCTAAAAGGAAGTCTGGTGTAAGCTTCATTTGGAGTCCTCTCTGTGATGGTTTGGCGTGGTTGTGGAGCCAGGCCAATGCAGTACGTTGGAGTGGAGGCTTCCAAAAGTGATGAGATAGAGGGAAACAAGGAAAGTCTTTTTGGAATAGAGAACTTAAAATAAGAAATAGGTATGACATTTTCTCAATGAACAAAACACCCAGCAGCTGGATAATCACCACAACTTATGTGGAAAAGGCTTGCCTCATTCAACTAGGCAGGGCTTTCATTCACAGCTCCCAATGACTAGAAGATTTGGATTAGGAACACATCACCTCTGACTTCTTCCTAGGCAAATGTGCTGTCAGAAATTGTCCTGCATCTAACAGTAGACTGACCTGAATACAAAACTAAGATACCTGGTGTTTCCATATTTTTCTCTACCAAAGTGATAAATTACACCAATGTTTGTGTCTGAACATTTGATTGAGAGGCTGCTTTGGGATTTTCTGGTTTCCTCGTGTGATCCTAGGGTGCTAGCAAATGAAGTTTTCAAGTTCCTTGCTTTATCAAAGCTGTATTACCACATCAGCACTGAAGTCCATCAGAAAATTGGAATTTTGGCTCTGTTCTCTGGGAGTCAGAGAGCACTACTGCTAAGAAACTAGCTTAAGAGAGTAGCAGGAGAGGAATGCCTTGTTTCTAGAGAGTCAGAAATAATCTTTGAATGATATTCTACTACTCACGTAGGCTGTTAAGACATGACTGGGCCCAGATTTAAAAACTTGTGCAAAATTTATCCTTAACATGCTCACCCAGTGGGAGAGAGAAAGGCCTCCTTCCTAGAAAGGCATCATACACCCTGATAGTTTGCAACACGTGCATTCGATGCACAACCTACAATTAAAAAGACATGTCTCAGGGATTCCATCTACTGTCAGATCTTACCTAGCACAAAGTGAGAAGCAGATCTAGACTCACTCAGAGCCTCTGTCTCTCCCCTAAACCTTCAGTGGTATGATGAAGTAGGAGCCAAGGCACAAGATTTGTCACCATCATTCTGTTAAGTGTTCTGAAGAAAGATATCATCAAGACGAGCAATAATGGTCAAAAAACCCAGAAGTCTATTCTGTCTTGTGTGATGATTTCTTGCCATTTCTTACATCTTCTGATGCATCTCGTGCCACTGATTGCTGAAGGAGGTTATGGAGCAATTGATTCACCAGTTGACAGGACTTTCCATGCAAATTGTTTCTAGGAACGGACTTGACAACAAAATCAAATAAAAAAGATTATTAATGAGAATTCAAAGGGTGGCTGGCATCTAAAGGAATGCACACATCTGTAAGCCAACAGAATGACTTCTAAAGCAAATATGACAAAACAGAGGAGATGTCTGTTAAGCGCAAGGATTACAAACCAAAGAAGCCTCATTGGCCTCAATAATTCCTTACTTATAGCTAAAATGAGTCATGGTAGTGGGCACTGTGTTGCAGGACTAGATCTTCATTTTGTTGTTTATTGTCAAAAAAGGGAAGTCTACATGCATAGAGACCGCAATATTGATTTTAACGGGAACAGGAGCTGGCATTTGCAGTTCAGCTGCTACTCATAGACAGAAAATATTTTCTTGACTTAGAAGATACTCGTAACTAAAATATTTTTAACTGTAATAGTAATCCCTAACTATTTAAAAAAAAAACCCCAAACTAATTGGAAAGAACTGTTTATCACAGCCCAGGATTCCCAGAAGGGGAATCAATTTATATAAACATGTTAAAACTGACCTATTTATGAAATGCTGTGGAGGGCTGAGAAGAGAACCACAACAGATCTTTATCTTATGTTCACTGTTTTAAAAGATCAACGATTGGGTGAAGGCTGAACACAGCTATCGTGTATGTTTTAAACGTGAATGTCAAGGTCATCTAAAATCTGTTGCCAAAGTCACTGTGATTGCCAACAAAATATTAACGAATGTTCCAGGGCTCTTATTATACGCTTAATATGAATATGCTTCCCTTTACACATAAATCACTGTGAATGCAGCAATCAGTTGCTCCTCTGAAAGTCACTAATTCCAAATGCAGATGAAAGAAACCATCATAAGGAGTAGATATAGCCCCTAAGGAAAAAAAAAAACACACGAAGGATATATTTGTAATTTAATATATGGTAATACACTATTTAAAAAGTAACATTAATATGTATATAGGCAATCTATTGTTAATGCAGCTTAGTATAGTAAATTAATATGCATGTCAGACAAATATCTGAAGTGACCAAATATGGTCTGCAAGTTATATTTTGTCCATAAAATATGGCACCTTCAAAGAACTTTCTGCAGACTTCATTTACCTTAACCAAAGAGGAAAATCCCCATGCAGTTGAGATCAATTGCAGAATTACCACAGAAGTCAGCAGAGCAGCAGTTTGTCCCAGCCTTAGTTTTAGGCAAGGATTCTTTAGAGTAAGGACTGCAATATTTCTCTTTCACTAGCAGAGGGTTCATTATGCATGGTCATGTACACTTAAGAAAGACTGTGAAAGTTCAGAAGAGCCTCCTTCTGTCAGGACATTTATGTAACAGATTGGCGAAGTTCAGTGACATAATTTGCTCCCCTCCATAATACCCAGAGGCCTGAAAAAGCAAGAGCTGTATTCTGAGTTCCCTGGGAGTTTGGGGACATACTGCAGAATGCTTTGTGTTAGGAGTGGAGCTGCCTGAGGCATCATTCAGCAGCTGCTGGTCTGTCTGCTCTGACGTTCCTGATGTTGGTACAGATGTTGCTTCTGAGCACCTAGTTACTACAGAAAGTTTTGAATCATACAAAATTACTTTGTCATTGCTGGAGATTGTAGCACTCAGTCTCAAATTCTAGAGTTTCCCTAAAATCAGTGTAAAAGTGAGGCAAAGCCTTAAGCAGCATCGTTACAAACCTACAAAATTAGAACAGATGGAAACATTGACAAGAAGTAAAACAATTTGCCAAATGAGAGAAACATATATAAGTTTTGGAAAGAATAAGATAGAGATCGTCTAACAGTGCCCCGTTAGTGTTTTATTTAGGATGTTGCCCAGTAGCATTGCTCTAAGCTAAGACAATCACCATATAAACATGGATATTTCTTAGTGTGTTAGTTTTATTCGCTGAGGAATTGAGTGAGAGATAGAAGGAAGGCAGACATAGCAAGGAGGAAGGGAGGAGAAAAGGTTGACAGAAAAAACAAGGAGAGTGCCAAAGCAAGGAAGATAGTGTTTGTGTTTAAAAGAAGAACTTGAAGCCGTGCCAAATCAGAATTTTCTTTAGGAACTTGAGAGCTGAAAAACTTCGTGAGTGTGCTCAGATCACGGGCAGAAGGAGACACTGCAAGTTCACTGTAACACACTTTTACAAGGCTGGGGAGAGAAAATGGAGAAAAGAAAGAAATGGCCACCACCGTAATGAACTGAGGAAGGACAGAACATGAGCCTTAGCAATTCTTTCAGTAAACTTGGCTCAAGCAGATGGTGTTTAACAAAATCTAGTAGCAGGCAGGGGATTTCATACCCCTTCTATTCTAGGACCAATAAATAAATCAATGATACACATACATAAATAAATACATAAACAGATGAGATTCAGCTGGTGAATTTGGTTTAGCTCTGAGTTTGTAGGGGGAGGCTTCTGGACGTGGAAACTCCAAAACTCAGTCCTATAAACTGCTGGACTAACAAGGGCTTGGAGAAACTCTTGCAAGTTCATAAATTGTTGGAATGGCACAAATGCATTTTGATGGGAATTACACTGGAGATGAGTTCAGCCCAGGGGGTTTTGGCGCACTGAGGTCAGACTTCAATGACACACACTTGTTGGGAAGATACAGTTCATGTGGGAGGGGATTTTAAAATTTTATTCCCAACTCAGCACAGGTCTGGATAGTTTGTGTGTAGACTGTAAGTTTATCAACAGAATTGCAGGAAACAATTTTCTTTCACCCCCATAAGGTACTAAAAATGTAGTATTTTTTTATATAGGCCTTAAAATATGGCATCTCAGCTATGGGATTTGTAAAGTAGGTAAGTTTTGTAAGGTAGGTAGTCATTCTCTATGGCATATCATGAATTCTAGACTTTCAATTAGGAGATGAACAGATAAATTCGGACAGAATCTAAGACTCCCCATGTAAGGAAATAATGAGATCCAGGGCTGCAGGGTCTTGGTGTAAAAGGTTTCAAACATTTAATAAGGGTTATTCACTCAGTACAGTTAACGGTGTTATTGCCCTTGAAAATGTTCAATTCCAATCAAAAAAGGATAAAAGACTTGAGCCATCATTTCTCCCCTGTCCATCTTTCCCAAAATGTATTTCAACTTGGAACAATATGGTGCACTACAGTGAAAGAAACTAAATGGACTGGAAAAGGTCTGTAAAATCTTGCAAAGCAATGAAAAAGGTAACAAGGAATGATGATTCACTCCTCTCTTGGCTCTTCTGTGGGCCTCTTCCTACTGGTCACTACTGGAGCCCATATACTGCACCAGCTGGATGTTTCGTTGACTTAGTCCTGTGCTTGTTCTCATTCAAAGTGCTGGATGGCAATGCTTTGCTTTGTTCCCACATTTTCAGGGAACTGAGAAAAAAAAAAAGAGATCTCAGACAAAACATTGTTGCTTTCTTTAATGAAAAAAATTATAGTGACATTTTCTCCAATATGGACCTACATAAACTTTACAGACACCATTCTAAGAGAGACCTAGAGCATCCCATTTACTCCTTCAAGCACCAACACATTAACTGCTTACAGAATCACAAAAAATCACCTGCATTTCTCCTCTCTTACAGTGCTGTATTTCTGTCATTTCTGATGGAAATAGTTCTAATATATTTTAGAGATCTTCAATAATGGAGTTTACAGCCTCTCCAGCTCTCCAGATACTCCACTTCTGCTTGAATGTGATTATCTAAGGCCCAACATGACTTTTCCATGTTTCAGTTTCATCATGCTATTTTTTTTGGTCTGCTCAGCCTCAGAAGAGAGTATATTATTCTCATTTTATTGGCTGCAGGCTTTTATATATAATTATGTCCTTCTTTCAGGGTTTTATTTTGTTTACTGATTCCTGGTTCACATTTGAGATCAGGCCTTACTCTGGATACTCCATTCTACCTTTAGTAAAAGAAGATGTACATCATATAAGTGCTGAAAAAAAATCGACATTAAAAGCAATAACAGCAGAAACTTTGTGTGCAGCACTTTATCCATGCAGACCACAGCTTTGGATTGGATTCGAGGACTCTGTGTAACCACAATGTTCAGGAGCTTATGAAAGAGCACAGTGGCAGGAACAGTCTTTAGTATTCTACATTTAATTGAAATACTTTATCAAATGTTTGAAAATGTCATACTAACTTATACTCACTGGTACTACAGCTGATCTGCTGCTGCATTCATGTTGCATCAAAACAGAAAAATAAAGCAATAGATCAATAGTTGTTACTATTAAAGTTTACAGCCATTTTTTCTTTCTGCAGAGATAACATTAACCTCCATGAAGCCTAACTAACTAAATGAGCAATTTGTATTAAAAGGACAGATTTTTCTTAATCGGGTTTGTTTTTCTTTTTTTTGAGTATACGAATTTTAATATCAATACTTACATATTTTCAGTGCTGTGATAAATTTGATCTGTACAAGTGACTTTCATGCTCTCAAAATAATTTGGAGTTAAAGGTCCCTCTAACTTTCTTCACTGGATATCTGTTTACTCTTACGAATACTGAACATTTAAAACAGTATGACTTTGTCCCTTGTCCCTGATTAGTAATTCAGTAGAAGTGTCATAAAAAAAAAAAATCAAAGAAATGAAAATAAGTGGCATGACACAGGAGACCTCATTCGAGCAATGCTGCAGCTCATGCTGGAAATGGAATCTCTAGTTTCATTTGTTTTGATGTACTTTATAAATATTTAAAGAATGCAAGCTGCAATTTTATCCAGCCTTTGCTGAATTTCAGTGTCATGTCTTGGTGGGGGTTTTAATGCTGATACTAATTACTCCTAGAATTGCTGGTTCAGCAGACCAGTGGGGGATATTTGCAAGTCCATTTCTGCTCACAAAAACTCCATGGAGCAAGTTGGAGTTGAAGCAATGGCTCAAGTCTCATTAAAATACCATGGAAGACAGTGAGCCTTATATGTGTGTTATGAAATTCAATGCATGCATGATGAATCTCATCTAACCCTACTCTGCATGTATGCTTTTACTTAATTTCAGAAGTTTTTGGTGTAGAAAGGGTACTTTCATATGCAATGAAGTAATTTACAAGTGACTAATCTGAAATAGCCAAATAACTTCAAGTAAGTAACAGTGTCATTAAATAATGTTTTGTAATACTTTTATTTACAACATGCATGTACATATGAAAATCTCATAACCTGCTTATTGAGAAATCAGGTCCTTTTAAGATTAGAGGGGCAGGACATCCATCTCACAAAGTAAGAGTGGTGTAAGATCAGCAGGTGAAGATTAATATACTAACGTGACAGCTGTGATGCTGGCTGATGCATCATGGGTTAAACTGAGATGTCCAGAGCTAAAAACATAAAGTGAAGACCCTAGAATTTCTAGCATGGGCTAATAATAGAATCACATCCACCAATTAAAGATGTATGATGGAGACTTGTAGTCTATCTTGGAGGATGAAAACCTGCCACCTAAAAACCTACCAGACTCACAGGATAATTACTCTGAGCTGGGACATGAAAACTTGTGGGAAACTATAAAATACTGTCCATCATTTGGCTATCAATTTATCATAGTTTCCAACCCTGTGTTTGCTGAAGAGTGTTCACAGCATCTGAACAGAAGAACACATGATATGGGAGGATACTCCTGTGGAGTCAATCATTTAGCCACCATGACTACATCCATACTCTTAAATAAAATAAACCAGGGCTGCTTATCTGACCTTGAAGTTGACAAGATGATTCCTGTCCACATGTCCTCTCAAAGAGAGTGGCTCTGTCCAGGCTGCGGGTTGGGAGTGTTGCTTGGTTTGTGCTTTTACAAGCTGTGTTCATGCCCTGTGAGTCCTTGCATCCAAAGCTGTACCTTGGAGCACCTTAGGAATGCAATGGAAGGGCAAAACACAGGACAGGACTTGCTCCTGTATCTAGCCCTGTTTTATCAGGAATACAGATGAAGTTCACAAGCAAGGACTTTAATCTGCCCAGCCTATACACTGGTGGTGATACTAGTAAAGGAAAGAAAGTGTGTGTGACTAGCTGCTGGATGACTTCTTATTGGCTCAGAGAATAAGGTCCAAAGTGGAGAAAGACTTGATTGGTTCTGAACTTTATCAGCCTACATGGTTCATCAAATGCCTCCCAGTCTAATACATTCAAGCTTTTAGTCTCTAAACTGTAGGAGAACGTATTGGCTTTCCTTTTAAAATGATAGATTTTAGTTTGAATACTAGCCCAGGAAACAGAGAAAGACATTGTTAAATATTACTGAGGTGTTTCTAGTAGTCTCAAGACTCTACTTTTCTTTGGGAAATGGATTACTCATAAAGGCACTATTTAAAAACTCAAAGGATCACAGATGCAGCTCACTGAACAGAGGAAATACAGGACGGTACCAAAAAAATGTAGGCTGGTTTTGGAGCCCGAGTAGGTGGAAGGCAGGTGGTGTCAGAAATGCAGGTTTTTGAGCCCCCCAAAATAATTTCAGAGGTAGTGTTTTCTAAAATTTTTTTGCTTCTGCAGTTCAAGAAGTGTCTGTGATTCTTGGAGTTGTCCTGCTCAGGGCCAGGAGTCGAACTTCAATGATCCTTGTGGGTCCCTTCCAACTCAGGATATTCTATGATTGTATGATTCTACTTGATTTCCTCCAAAAAATAGATGAAACATTTCTGTTTTCATTAACATTGTCCAAGAGGAATCCTCTCCCCAAAATAGTTTTCTGCCCATTTCAGAGAGAACATATGTTGTATGATCTACTCCCTGAGAAAGCGGTCCCATGTCTAAACATGCCTGTATAAAAATATGGGCAGTGCGCTTATTTAAATTGCTTTATATATAGATGCATCTAACACTGACCTGAAGTTGTTAATCTCACTTCTAAACAACATTGTCTTTTCTCCACATGATAGAACTATCCTTTCTGGAGCTTGAAAAAAAATTGCTGTTCCATATTCTGGGTCTGTCTGTCTTTACAGGGAATACATTACAGTCTCCTCATTCTCCTCCACAAGACTTAGGGAATTCACAGCACTGTGTAAATAGCTCTTGAAATTTGTCCCATGGGAGATATGCAATTCTAGTAGTCTTCTGCCTTTGTTACCTCTGTACCGTAATTTAATTTCTTCAAGGAGTTTTCTGTTTTCCAAGACAGGCCTCCATTTCGGTTTTGGTGCAATGAAGTCTTGCAAAGAAAGCACACAATGTTCTCTCTTATAGACTGCACTGTTGACTTTTCTTATTTTGCAATGTCTTGATAAATTTTTCCATGCCTCTGAATTCTGATAAGAACACCAGGAGTAACCAAGAGAAAGTTCAAAGTGAGCAAGAGGAAAAGAAGCTTCCTGATTAGCAAGAAAAGTAAGTATTAAATGGCCAATATTATGACAGATCTGCAATGCATGTCCAGTTAAAAAAGAACAGTTGGAAAAATGTATACAAAGGTATAACAGATTCATAATTACATTTGCCCTAAACCAGTGTTTATAAGCCTATTCATAGAAGATAGTTTATGAACCTGCTCTGGGATTCTTCTGGTTGAAAGGCAGTGTATAAATATAAAATCATTCTCATGCAACTGTGGCTGCATTATGGACTGTATGTCAGATGACTGGAGAAATTAAAAAACATGATGGACTGTAGAGTGTGCTGTGAAATAGAAATTAATGAACAAATGTGCTAATAAGCAAATGATTAAATACATTAGGAAGCATAATTTGTAGCAGAAAACAAATGATTGTTTGCAGATGGCCTAGGTTTGTTACTTTAAAAGTAGAATCACAAAGTAAAGCAAGTAGAGTTTCTTTCCTTTCTTTGTACCCAAGTCAATTAAGTTTTGCTTTCTACAGTGTTGAGGGAGGAATCCAAGATTAGTTTTCAGAGTGTTACATGAATTGGTAGAATTAATGTGA
Organism: Grallaria varia; assembly: GCA_013396735.1. Classification (NCBI taxonomy): domain Eukaryota; kingdom Metazoa; phylum Chordata; class Aves; order Passeriformes; family Formicariidae; genus Grallaria; species Grallaria varia. Next base: position 1,016,312 of record VWZG01011960.1, read on the forward strand.
TATCTCTATCTGGAAAGCACATTTTTACATGTGAGGATAAATTACTTTTGTGTCACTTTCAAATCCTAAATAGTCTCTGTCAAGAGAATAAAATATTCATTAAAAAGATATTTTTAATGCTTATCGGACATGTTTCTGTGCCAAATACACACTATTCTGTTAAGTACAGGATAGTGTTCTGGTAACTCCTTTGATCTCAGTATCTCTCATCCTGGTCTTCTGCCAAGGATCATTCACTCTCTGCACACATCAGCTGAGACAGGAAAAAATGAAGGCAACTGAATTCCCGTCTCTTCCTCTATTTCTTTGTCTTGCTGACTCTGATGTCTTCAGGGAAGCTATTCCTCCCTTATTCTGGTATGAGTAACACTGCAATGGTTGTACCCTCAACACAAAGAGGTGGCATCTTCATTGCTTAGTCAAATAACAGACAAAATACCCCTCTTTAAAGCTTGGAGCTGGCCATGTTATGATGACTTTTCTGAGGAAGGAGAGCCTGTGGCACAAATACATTACAAAGTATAATGCAGAGCTACTGAGCTTACTCTGCCCACATCAGGATGTGACCACCTCAGCATGGCATTGTTAGTTCAGGTGCCAGCACTATTAGTTCAGGTGCAGCAATGTGCTAACACTGCTCTGCTACTTCCAATATCCACATCATTTCCCTGCAAAGCTTTGCCATCCCTTGCTCAGCTTTGTGGTGGTACCAGGACTTAAAGAAGCACCTCCTCTACACAATGCTTCCCATTAGATACTCCTATCTGCATTTATATCCACCTCTTTATTGGATTTAACAAAAATAAATGTTTTTTACACTTATTTGGAAATATTTCTGTTTCCATTATGATGATCGGAGGGGAAGATATGTCTCACATCCAGAGGCAGAGGAGGATAGAGTCTTGTTCTCAGGCATGCCAACAGCAGGGACCACTGCCCTGACCACTGACCCATTCTTCTTCCTTGATTCAATGTTTGAGTTTTTGTTTCCTTCTTATGACGAGGTGACCAGAGCAAGGTACCCCATGGATACAAATATGAATTTGGTCTTAATCTCTTACTGACATTATCTCTCAAACATAGCTGCCTCTCAAACACTGCACGTCTTCTATGAAGAAAGGCTAAGAGAACTGGAATTGATCAACCTGGAAAAGAGAAGGCTTTGCAGTGACCAAATTGTGGCCTTCTAGTACCTGAAGGAAACCTTCCAGATGGAGAGAGACTATTTGCAAGAGAATGCAGTGGCAGGACCAGGAAGAATGGCTCCAAACTGAAGGAGTTTAGATTAAATATTAGGAAAAAATTCTTCACTGTGAGGGCAGTGAGGCCCTGGTACAGCTTGCCCAGAGCAGTTGTGGATGTCCCATCCCTGAAGTGTTCAAGGCCAGGTTGGATGAGGCTTTGAGCACTCTGGTCTAGTGGAAGGTGTCCCTAGCAACGACAGGGGAGTTGGAACTGAATGATCTTTAAGGTCCCTTCCAACTCAGGACTTTTTGTGAATCTATGATTTTGTTCTATGAACTTCGGTAGAAAATGGAAATCCAGTAAAAGTTCTTTGCCTTTAATAGTTCATCATTCTAGCAGATCAGGAAGAATAAGGGTTTGCTTAAAGCAGCAGATTGATGTGTGTCATGCTGGGGTTTGAATTTGCACTGTACCAGCTCCCCATGACTGTGAGGGGCGCACGCCCCAGTGCAGGGTCATGCACACCACGGGAGGTAACCTCACATTGACTGTGTTCTGTGCCCAGCTGCTGCCCACTGAACTGCAGACATCTAACAGTGATGTGGGCGCTGGTCTGTGGCTCTGTGGCCAAGCAGCACAGCCCACAGCCACCAAGACAAGTTCTCAGCCAGCACAACCCACGGCTGTGTCCATACTGTTGACCTGGCCACTGCAAAGGGCAGGCAGGGAAACAACAGCCAAGCACCGTCATGTTTCCATTATGACAAGCACAAGGTGTGCAAAAGTTTCAGCATCTTAGAAAAGAAAGAACTTAGAATTCACCTGAAAACACAATGCAGAAATGCCTGAAGTCGTATGCTCTAGCGTTCAGTCGATAGTTCTCCCATGACAACACTGTGGTATCAGACGTCATGAAGCCTCAGAGTATCTTAGAGTAAATACACGACATTTCCATAGACTAGACTATTTTTTCTCTGTAATTTTTTCCCTATTTTTTTTCCTGATGCTTATCATGCTTTTAAGGTGGTCTTAGAACTTCTTTACTGTATCATCAGTCTGGATTTGTCTGTCTATAGTTTCCATTAATTTATTATTTTCCTACACAGTATAGAATGGAATACAATAGAATAGAGTTGAGTAGAATGGAATGGAATAGAATAGAATAGATAATTTCATTTGGAAGGCACTCATAATGATCATCAAGTCCAACTGTCCGACAACTACAGGGTTGACCAAAAATTAAAACTTGTTTTTGAGGGCACTGTCTAAATGCCTCTTAAACACTGACAAGCTTGGGGCATCGACCACCTCTCTAGGAAACATATTCCTGTTTCTGTAATGAGTTTGATATGGTGAAGCTGTGATTCTGCACTTTGTCCTGACGTGTTGCTATCAAAGAAATAATAGCAATGGGTTCAATATAGTCAATGCTTTATACACATGGTTCTTGACAGCCTAAACTTTCATTTTTGCACTAAAGCAGCATAAATGTCCCTTAGAGAGGGATTGATTAGGATTACTGGATTACTTATACCCATTTTAAGGTATTTTTGTGCTGCCAAGGTGATGGAAAACCCTAATTGTGAATTAAAATAAGGCCTTTCCAGTCAAAATTGCCTGAATTGCTGTAATCATTTAATAATGGTAATACAGTTTCTTGATCCATTGTAAGTGTTTCATGCCTGCAAAACCCATGACACAGCTCGCAGTGGTAACCCTTGCAGAGCCAGGTATAGTGGTGAATACCAGAAATTCCTTCAGCAGTTTCCCAAAGGTTGTGTGTTTTTCTGCATTTGTGTCTATATGCCTCGGAATCTTGTGTTGAAACAGACCTTGTGGCAGACAATACTCACACAGGTGGCTCCTATGCCTGTGTGAATAGCCAGCATCATCTCCTCTTGCAGTAACAGAGATAGCACAGGGTTGCAGTCACATGGTAACCCGGAGCAGCGTGCTTGTCCAAGTTATCCACTGCAGAAGCAGATGGGAATGACCCATTACCTGCTTCTTGAAATTCCTTATGTGTTGGAAATTTTTTAGTTTCCTTTTGAATTATTTGAACTCATTCCAAACATCCTGTCTATTTTGAATTTCATTCATGATTTTTCTCATTCTAACAAAGATGAATAAATTTTGAATACCTTTCAATTTACATATTAATATCTGATAAGTAGTTCTGATGCAATAAACCTTAAGAAAGTAACACAAGACAAATGTTCAGCTTCTGCACAAAATGGGTCTAGCTTTTCAGACTCTTGCACCTCAAGACCAGGTGACCAGGCAAGTACAAAGCAAATGTAAATGTATATCACTAAGGTAGGTGATAGATGAGAGGGAGATTAATTATCTTATTGTGCTCTTAAACTACCTTGTTTATTAGAATGGTGTTAAAAACCCTATAATTTCAAGTCTGTACATTGCCAGCCAGTAAATAAGAATGAAACTCCCGAGCTTTGAGCTCATAAGGCACAGGTGTAAACGATTACTCCAGAGTTATGTGAACAGAGGCAGCGCAGCGCTGAAGTTTGGGCAGGAGGGGCTTGACATTTGCACGTACATCTTCTGTGCGCCTGAGAGCAGCAGCAGATTTTCCACTTTCCTTATCTGCAAGCCAGACCTTGAAGAGACAAGGATGCTCAGGAGAGCCAGTGAAAATCAGATGTTAAAGTAGAGTAGTTAAGGATAATTAAAAGGCTTCAGGAATACATTCAAAAGGAAAGGATCTCCATTACATTGATCTTATTTTGATTTCTAAAAGAACACAAGCTACAGAGCTTGTGCTTTCCATTAAGACACTGGAACTGTGAAGTAAAATGTATTCATTCAAATCTCTTTTACTGTAAATGAAGCCCATGCATTTTATGTCACAGTCACCACTGGAGTTTAAAGAACCCAGTCATGGCCGTGTTTTGGTTGAGGGACCACAGTGGTGTGGTGCACTGTGTGTTGGAACCATAAAGCTGCCTTCCACTAACTGTGACCTGCATTCTTAGGGATAATTTCAAATTTTGGTGAAAAAAGAATGACAGAAAACAGAACAAAATTAAAAAAAACCAAAACACATCTGACTGAAAACTCCTGGAACAGACCAAGTGAAAACTCATTCCTACATAAGTGCTGCTTCATGACACATCGAAGCAAAACTCAGTGGAACAAAACCTCTTTGAAGCTCCTTAAGCGTTCAGTGTTTGCTGAGGTGTGCTGCCCTGCACCTGTGTTTCTGAAATAAGATGTATTTTGAAGGAGGGCAGGGTTGATTATGGAAGGTGAGATGGCTCACTTTGTTGTGAAAGTCAAGTGCAATGGCAGCACACCACAGATGTCTGCCACATGTTGCACACATTTTAATATTCAGTAGCAAGCGCTCTTATTGTATGAGAGCAAGAAGAAGAAGGTTCATTTCATGAAAGCAGGTGAAGTAAAACGTATTGAGATGTATGTCATATGGAATGCATAATGGATGATGGTCCAGATGCATCCAAAAATGAAACGTGCTTTGCGTGCAGCTGAGATAGGGAAGCTTGTGGTAAATTCTGCCCTTTGTCTGTGAGGCTTTGGCTCTGGACAGGGATTCTTGTCATGTGCTTCTGCCAAATATGTTAGTATTTAACTCATATGTTTTACCATATATGGGTATCTACTTCAGCACTTTTGTGTTTACCATTTGCGTATTTTTTTTCCTTCTCATTCTCGCAGAACTGCTTAGTTAAAAACTCAGTGGGCCTAACAATCCTTGAGTTTTCACTAACTCAAGCAAAAACACACACTTTTACTTCGGAATAAGTAGAACACATGGGAGAAAACAACAACAAAAACAATAAAACTAAACCAAAAAATGAACAAATGGAAATTCTCAGTATGAGAACATTACAAGCAAATTCTGCCCTCAAAAATGTACTCAGCTACCAGAACCTCTACGGGGGAAGTCTCATGGGTAACTGCACGAGCTGGATTTTTATCCAGTGGGAGATGTGATTCCATTTTACAATGGCCATTCAGAAGATGAAAGAACTATTAAATAGAATGACGTCTATTAGTGCAAGTCTAATGTTCTCTGGGATCTTATTCCAGTCTCATTGTCATGATGTTGGTTACAGCAATCAGTACACAGGTCCCTCCTATGAGAGGGAGTTTGAATGCTTGATAAGTCAGCCTGAATTCAAATGACAGGGGTCGGGAAATAAAACATAGTCTCTTACCAGAATGCTAATGTGTCAAATGAGGGTGCTTATTTAGGTGCCTAAATATGGATTTACTGCCTGATGTTTGTGTTTTACATTAGATTTGCATGAGTAACATCTGAAACCTTACATTCTTGGCCTGAATAAATGAATAATGTTTCTTTAAGGAAAAAAATAAATAAAGCCAAAAAGCTAAAAACCCCAGAGCCTTCATTAGTTTTTGTGCTAACCAACATTCTTATGTTTTATATTCAAACCAACATATTAACATGGAACAATCACTCCAGATGGAAGAAAATATCACTTCTAGGGTCAGGAAGGGGGTACATAAAATTCTGGCAAATTAGAAGGAAAAATCTACAGGGGCTAAAAGGCTCATTAATATATGCTTTAATCCCCTTGTGGACCATTGTGGTTTGGACCTGCAAAAACAAATGAGAAAATGCTACCATAAGTTGACCAGCTTTACTGCTGAAAGGCAGTATCCAAAACGCTCCTTGGGCTTCCAGGGAAGGAAAGGCCTTCCATAGATATTTCTGTATGTTCTACTGAACAGCTGACTGAGTTGACGCCTACCCTAAATTAATGTGTCTCATGTCATGGTGTGAACTTCAACAGAAAGTATGTACCTGGCCAAAAGTCAACGTAATTTAGAAGGAATAACACTTCATAAGCAAGTTATTTTTAAAGTCCTTTTTTTTGTTTTGTTTTGTTGAGGAAAGCAACAACAACAACAAAAACCCAGCCGTTGAACATTTTAGTTTTGCCTTGGGGATAGAATTTCAAGAAACTACAGCTTATGCCACGCTTTAGCTAATCTACCTAAATACAGCATCTGTAACTCCTTTACGTGGTATTTAGTATTTTGACAAGAAAATTTTACTGGTTTTCTGTCACAAAACATTACCAGACTATGCCAGTACATGCTCTAAATTTGAGTTTTAAAAGTAGAATCAGATGTGTCTTCCTTTTAAATATTTGGCCTGATAATACCAGCAAACAAGTCTCATCTCCTTTTACTGTCTTTCCTTCCAGCTCTGGGTTTGGTTCTTTGCAGCTGCAGGAGCCATGTCAAAGGGCATCAACGGACAAAATGAGAGGCAACATTTTAAAACATTACTCAGCTACAACACCTGACTCTTGGCATCTTTTGATGTGACCCAGATATTAATTATCTCCAGGCTGAGAAGGTGAAACTCATTTTACATGAGTACTGATTGAATGTGACCAAAAAGCAAGAACTGAAATCTCAGCACAAAGCTGCAAAGCCAGGCTCATGACACTAGTACTGCATGAGTTTCACCAGCTGGCTGTATACTAGAGAACTCATTGTCCCTGGCCAGGACCTGCAGGTATCTGAGGGTGCTATCTGAAATGCAGCCCATTTATTTCATACCTTCTGAAGCAAAATGTGATTTGTAACAGGCTCAGGATGGGCCTCTTGGAGCCAAACATCTTCCTAGAGGAAGTACTTACATATAAACTACTACTTCTGCTTTCCTTCCATTCCTTCTGTATCTCTTTTACCTACATACACAAAATTTGCATGTGTGTTACTCATATAGTACATAGAACTGTTTGATTACTTCAAGACGTTGGATCAACAGAAGCTCAGCAAAAAGTGAGGCAATTCTTTCAGCCGGGAACCTGAAACATTTCTGAAATATTTCCTAAACATTAACAGGAACCAGGAGGTATTTTGATAGTCTTTGAAAATTTAAACTCATTTATAACAAATATTGAATTTATTGGTTTATTATGTGAGCAGGAATTAAATATTGGATTATAAAAAAATCAAAGGCCAAAATAGTTCAGATATCTTCAGCTTAAATAAGACTTCTATGTATTTTACAAGATTTGAGAGAGAGGAATACTATAAAATCTATAGACCTTATTCATTAAAAAAGCTGCTTATGTAATCATTTCACATTTTTCAGTGTGTTTTATGGCATCCTGGAATGTCTGCATTCAACCTATATTGGACAATTTCAGCTATATTTACAATATTTATGGCTGTGGATGTACAAATATAGATGAGATATGGCTGCCAAAAGGTAGGTCTGTTTTTATGCTTGTTATTATTTATTATGTATACCACAGTAGCACCCAAACTGTATGCACATGTTTAATGTCACTCATGTCAATCCCCATCCTGGCAGCAAGATCTCTCCTTGACTTGTAGCTGAGCATCCACAGGATTGGTGCTCTGGTTTGCTAACAATGGTGAGAGGAAGTCTGAAATAAGCCAGGTGTTTCCTAAACTGAGTTTGTTTGAGGACTACCCTCCCAAGCAGCTTAGCAGCAACTCCCGTTCTCCTGACTTCCAACCTCCATGTCTTCTTTGTGCTCCCCAAAGAACTCTTATCCCATGTCCCTAACCTGGTTGATCTTTCTGTCAAGCATATTTAAGCCTCCAGCCCGCATATATTCCTACATTTATCTCTATGCATCGATTATGACAAACTGCCCCAGGATCCTGACATCCTTCTGGTGTCCAGGCCAGTCCTGCTGTCCCTGTCGCATGTGTCTTGCCTTTCTGTGCTATACACCTGTGCTAGCGTTGGTCTGAAACAGCAATTCTTGCAGGCTTTGGAATGATGCATCGGTGCCAGCAGACTCAGAGTCAGCTCCAGTTTTGTTTACATGCCAAGTCAATGTCAGTCACAGCTCTTTACTCTCATAGGGTTATACTTTCTCACAGGATCTTTGAGGCACTTATGTAAGATATTACACATGGGAAGAACTGCATGCTAACATTGGCGAAAAAAGTTTTAAAGGTTCACATCTCATGATTGATGAACTTCTTGTATGAATAATTTAGTTATAATTAGCATCATTACTGCTGTTGGAGTGCATGGTTTCTGAGTTGCTGACTAAAATCCTAATATTGCAAGATTTATACGCTGCTAGCATCCCAAAATTTTCTGATACTCCACTAATATGGATAGTCAAATACCTGGTAAAAAGGCATCAAGAGTAGAAGAGGGTTAGAGACGTATGCTCAGAAAACCTCTACCTCATATGCAGGCAAGCCTAGAGACGTTCTAACCCATTATACCACTTGGTGGTTTTCTTGCTTCAAGCTGAGAAATGTCATCTACACAGTTTTAAAGGGGTCTGCTCCGCTGAGAGGGTGGCAGTGGCCTCCAGTCATGCCTGGGAAGCGCCTGTAGATTTGCTGCCTGTATCTGTTATTAATTTGTTCTGGAGGAGTGTCTCAAAATAAACTTGTAGAAATTCCCACAGGAACTTGAAGTTGAAATACATGAAGGATTGGCAGGATCAGATTCATAATGATGCATTGTTCACTTTTGTGATCAGTTTTTTGATGCTGAATACCGCACTGTACAGTTTTGCTACAGAGTTTTTAGCTAAACATCTAAACCAGGATGATGTAAAGAACAAATTACTGCATAGTTCACTACAATTTGGGAAGATTTATTTTTCCAGAGAGATTTCAAATGGACATTTAGATATTGCCACAGTGGCAGATGAATTCGCATGGGAAAGTGTTGCTGATTCTACTTTCCAACAGATCTAGCACGTTACCAGAGCATCATGGGCTGGAAAAAATTATAATCTAGAAATGGAAAATTGAAATATACTGAAATCTAACCAGGGAGTCAGAGGAACATGTCTCCTGGAATGGCTCCTGTGTTGGCAGAAGTGCTTGGGCAGTGATCCCAGAGTGTATTAATCTCCAGTCATGAAGCTAGCACAGGAAGGTCGTTTAGTTATTTGGAAAATAAAACAGGCTTTATGAACTGGAGAGTGGTGATCATGAAAGGATTACACTCCTACCAGTTTTGCTCAAGATTGTCCACTGGATATGGTTAGGGCAGAAGGACTGCCTACTGCAGGGCTAAAGGTTGTCTCCAACCTGGGACAGTATAGCTTGCAATCACACAGTTTGGCTTTCTGTCTTTGCCCAGACAAGGTGGTCCACAAATGTTGCCAAGATTTATGTCTGAGAGTGGCATCTGGCAGGAGCTACAGCCATGACAGAGAGGGTGTTAACAGCTAAAGAGTACAGGCAATTGCTGTTCACTGCTTTAGCTAGCACCTTCTCCCCATTTTATTTGCTAATACAAGCATTACCTATGTATCTTATAACAGCTCTCTGCACAAAGTGTCTTCTAAATGTCCGTTGGCCTCCAGAAACATCCTAGGACATAATCACTAGAGAGGAAAGTTTGAATCTGCAGAAATTTGACCCTGGGCAAAACCAAAACAAAGCAACACCATGCAGAACTTCCCAGGACCAGCACAGGCCTACTTGCCAAAGCCCCCCCCCCCCAAAAGAAAAAGGGGAGAAAAACGGCGAAAAAGCCAAGGGGAAGGAGAGAAAACCTAAAAGCTTCTGACCGTGAGGGGAACAGATATATATATATATTATTTACAGGGGAAGAGAAGGGAACGTAGTGCTATATGCACACAACACAAATACCAGGCAAATATAGGGCAAGAGAGGTAACTCAAATGGTCCTATATAAGTACTATATATACACCCAAGGAAGACAGATAAGGCACTGCATTACCCAAATACAGAAGCATCCAGCCCCGAGCTGCGATCCGCCTCCCACACCACCTGCCTAACGAGAGACTGACCCAGCCGGAGAAGAGACTGCACCGAAGAGACTGACCAAAGGAAGAGTCTGAAGACAGTGTGTCCCAGAACTTCCTCCCTCACTCTTATATCCCACGTGATGTGAGATAGTAGGGAATTCCTCTGATTTGTCAATGTATGTCACCAGACTTGTTTCCCAGGAAGGCCTAAAAAACAACAAACCCAGCCAAAGCCTAAAATTTAAAACTACCACAGAATCTCAGCAGATAAAAGAAAGGATAGGGTACAAGGCTGGGATAGTTCCCACCAAATTTTAGTGATTTATATATAGTTGATTAAATGGCTTAGGTTTATTTGAATTGAAAGAAGAACTTTCACAGGCAAGCCATCTCAGCTCTAGGTAGACGATTGAGTTTGGTCAGAAGAATGACCCCTCAGAGCTGCGTGTTTCTCTCCACTAAGAGGAGTCCTTGCAATGAAACAGGCTCAATACATCCAAATTCCAGATTATAGGCTAATTTGGATCAGACAGTATCTATCAGGTGTGGTCAATATGCTGAAGGGAAGGGATGCCGTCTAGAGGGACCTTGACAGTCTTGAGAGGTGGATTCGTGCCAATCTCATGAAGTTCAACAGGGCCAAATGCAAGGTCCTGCACCTGGGACAGTGCAAAAACCAAGCACAAATACAGACTGGGCAGAAAATGTGAGAGCAGCCCTGAGGAGAAGGACCTGGGCATGTTGGTTGACCAGAAGCTCAACATGAGCCGGCAATGTGCACTAACTGTATCCTGGGCTGCATCAAAAGAAGTGTGGTCAGTAGTTCGAGGAAAGTGATTCTCTACCCTCTACTCTGCTCTCAGGAGACCCCACCTGGAGTACTGAGTGCAGCAAAATAAGGACATGGACCTATTTGAACAAGTGCAGAGGAGGCCATGAAGATTATCAGAAGGATGGAGCATCTCTGCTGTGAAGACAGGCTTAGGGAGTTGGGGTTGTTCAGCCTGGACAAAAGGAGGCTCTGGGAAGACCGTTTGCCACCTTCCAGTACCAACAGGGGTCTTATAAGAAGGGACTTTTTACAATGACATGTAATGTCTGGACAAGGGGTGATGACTTTAACTGAAAGAGAGCAGGTTTAATTTAGATATTAAGATGACATTTTATTGGCGATGAGGCATAGGAACATGTTGCCCAGAGAAGCTGTGGATATCTCATCCCTGCAAGTGTTCAAGGCCAGGTTGGATGGGACTCTGAGCAACCTGTTCTAGTGGAAAGTGTTCCTGCCCATGTCAGAAGGCTGAAACTAGATGATCTTTAAGGTCCCTTCCAACACAAACCATTATGATTCTATGATAGAACTGAACACTTCCAAGAATAGAGACTGTATAACTTGCCTGGGCAATGTGTTCCAGCTGACATAAAAGCTTTTGGCACGTGTTAATTTGTGATATGTTCCTGGATATCTGACAGCATCTCTACTGCACCCAAGTCCACTCACTGGCCCTCTTCACTTATCAGAATAGGCACAAGCCCTCAGATTGCCAAGTGGGACTCCAAAAGCTGGGGTAGGGCCATCAGTGAAACAAGGAATGCTGCCTCTCCCCTCCGTTCTTGCCTGAGACTCACACATCAGAGAGAGAGTTGAAAAAAGAGATAAGAAAGAAAAAAATATTGTTTTCACTAGATCTATGTTTTCATTCGCTTCATATTTTAGGAGCCATCAGACAAAAGGGCAAGAAAGGAAGCTACAAATCCTTTTCAAAAGGCAGAGAAAAGAAATGAGCAGCAACAACAAGAACAAAAAAAAAAAAAAGTCAAAAGGTACTTTTGAAATAAATCCTTAACTTCTAAGCTGTAGAGCCAGGCCTTGGATATTGTTAATGAACCATTAGCCCTGCCTTAATCACAACATCTCTTTCTTTTGTTCTCACACCCCACTGTTTTTTCGCAGCCGGACACACTTGGATTTTCAGAAGTGACAGCGCTCCTCATGAGCATAGTTCACGCTGGTTGTAATGGACACATCTGTGCTTACAATGTTTGTCCGTCATATCCACTGTTTGCTTTTAGCAGCACGATGAGGAGAGTGTGGCAGCCTGTGTGTGTGTGCATGTGTGGGAGCAGCAGTGAGAATGCAGGGACTACTTAAAACCCTGCTAAGCTGCTCTGTTTCTCAATACTGTATTTATTGCAACTCACTTTGTAGTCAGATGAATGGACTATTTTTTTTTAAGGAATTTTACTCCCAATTGTTTTTACTACAGCATAAATTTGCTGACTCTTTATTAGACAGTAAGAACTCGGGCAACCCTTTGTGAGACTTGATCTTCTATTGAAATGTGTTCAGCTTTGCTCTGGAAGTTGGCCTTTCAGCTGAATAACAAAAACTCGCAGGCAAAGTTGCCCATACGGACACAGCATTGGTTTATTCTGCACAAGCTTTCCTCCAGGAGTCCTCCTCAAATGAGTTCCCTGTGGCAGTGTCAGTACTGGTGAGTGAAACATGGCCAGGGCATGCTGTTAAATTGTGAGCACAGTCCCTGGCACGTTTTTGGTCATGGGTTTGACCCTGGCTGGTGAGCAGCTCCAGTACAGTGCCTGGAAAGGTCTGGGGAACAGCCTGAGCGATCTGGCTGGAGCGATGCTGATGTGGTGAGGGTGTGAGTCATGCCATGTCCTTTTGGCCTCTTGCCAGGGACCAGGTCCTGGCCTCTCTTTTTTACTGGAGGAGATGCAATCATACTATCTGCCTCTGCCTTTTTTCCCTTTCTTCTTTTTTCCCTCCTTTCTTTTTACTTCTTTTTTTTTTTTTTCTTCCTTCTCTCCCCTCATCTGTTCCCCCTGACCGTCCAGCAACACCATAGATTATCATTGTTTTAGGCTCTGATTGTGCAAAGAAGGTTGCATAGTGATTCTTTCTGCAGCTTTGGGTTTTTATTATCTGTATGAGGCTCTGTTTTCACCCTCCAGCAATGGGGGAGTGGGTTGGCTCTGCCAGTTAGAGCATGGTTCTCCTAATACCAAGGTTTGTGGGTTCAATCCCCATATGGGCCATTCATTTAAGAGTTGAATTCAAAGATGAACTTTGTGGGTCCCTTCCAACTCTGAGTGTTTTGTGAATTCCATTGTGTATTTGCTTACACTGAGGAAGGTGAGGGAAAACCCTACAGTATTCTTCATGAGTCTGACTACTTTGTCCTTTGGGCTATTAAAAAACCCCAGCCACACTCTCATTTAGAGGAGGGATAAAAAAACCCATTCTTTTTGGTCTTCTTGGTAATTATTTTTTGCTTCTGTATTTCTTAAAATAGTTGGGTTTTTTTTCTCATACTTTGTCTAGAATTTGCATTTACATGATCATGGAATCAACAAATGGTTTGGATTGGAAGAAACCTTAAAGATCTTCCAGTGCCAACCTCATTGCCATGGGCGGGGAATACAGGGATGCGTTTTCATGCTGATTTTTTCTTCCAGTTAATCTATAACTTAAAATGTAGGATACAAGGTGATGAAAATTTAGCCCTAAAGCATAGTTAGATTTCATTTGTCCTTTTGTGTATCTTCTTACCAACATTCATTTAATCTCCTATTATGGTCCCTTTGTATATTGTGTTCTAACAATCCCTTTAGATAATTTCCAGAATGTTTATTGGCCAAAGTGAATATTGTGAAGCTAATGATGCTAAATGTCTAACTAATTTCCCTATTGGCTGGATATTCTCGGATTATTAATATGCTGGTTTGAAATAATAAATATTTCAAACACAAACTGATTCTTCTGTATTTATCTTTTACATCATTGAGCCAAACAAGAGTAATGTGAAGCAACAATAAAAATTAATGTTAAAAAGATTAATAATTTACTTTTCCTTAGTGATGGTGATAGCTGAAGAGCAATGGTAAATATAATTAAAGTTGCATAACTCTTCTATTCTATCCTCTTTTTAATTCACTCATAGTTTTCTTAATTGATCACTATCCATTCCCAACATTTATATTCATCGTTTCTGTCTGTAAGGGATTGTTTTGGTGGAAATCGATGTAAAAAATGTCCCAACAATTCTTGAGAATAACAAAACCAAAACAAAACTCAAAAAAATCCCACAAAACCATAATTTTTCCCATAAAAAGAATAACTAAACCAGTCTGTTTTTTAAGAGCAGCTTTCATTAAGATAGCTTGAGGAGGAGGTGGAAGAGCCAAGTACTTTGCTGTTATAAATGGGGAAATGTCAATAGGAAAACCAGGACTTGTGGTCATTTTCATGTGCAGGAAATTTGGCACATAACTTGTTATGGAAATGTCCTCTTTAGAGAGGAAGTGATTTGCTAAACATTGGCTACATTTGACCAGAGTGGGAATCTTTGGCAACTAAGCTCTCTTTGCCTGGAGTATATTTCTTGTAGGTAGCTAAGAGCTGTCACTCAGTGAGCAGGTGATCTAACTCTGCAGTGAGTGAGAAGCAGTTTAGAAATTTGGGTTAAACAGAAGTTTTGCCTTCCCAAAACTTATAAGGTAAACAAGACTTCGACATGGAGAGTATCCAATACCACTAAAACACCTCTCTGAAAGGAAAGGATGGCTGCATCTCAGTCAGTCGTATTTGAGATCTCTCAGTGTTTAATTACTGCATGGATTTTGCACATACTCTAAACTAATAACACAACTTTAGCTTAAATTTTGATTTAATGATCATTTAATTTTGATTCAGTTGAATTTTTCATTTTTGTTACCTTTTTCTGCTTAACTCTACATTTAATTATTTATTCATATCTGGATTCAGTTTGACTAAACATGTAATTCTAAATACAGTGCAAATAATCAGATCCCCTTTTCGGGAGGAATGTTAAGTAAGCAAGCCAAATAGTTTGATTTTGTCCCAGATACAGTCTCAGCGACACTTATTTTAGAAAAATAAAGCTTTTTAGGAAAGCTGTTCCTATCTTCATGCATCGGTCATTGAACAAATTTGTACTGGCTATCTATAGAAGGAAAACATCAGGGTTAATCCCAAAAGTAGATTGTAGTCTTTACTAACCACCTGTCAGATAAGGACTAGCACAGTAAATTAGAGATTTGGAAGAAAAGCTGAACAATGCCTGAACAATGCCTTCTCCACGGACACCCCCTTGTCACGGGGGAGAAGCGTGTGTGCCCTTATGAGGTTGTGAGCTATGCTGGCGGTGGTTGTGCCTCCAGTAGGGTCTCCCATGCTAGTCAGGTCTCAGCTGAAGGGTCAGACAAAGTGTGTCCATGGGCAGGATGGGTTCACCAGCCTCCCGGCAACCATCCTAGGAGAAGGACAACTCTAACTCCAAACCCGGGCAGATGGAGCTCGCTTAGCCTTTTAAGGCCATCCATCTAAGAGAAGGACACTCTAATTAAACCTACATCCTGAAGACTTCGCTGCCACTGTCCAAGCTTGCTAGGCCCTGGCAAATGAACCTTAGGGCTAAAGGGTGGGGCCAGTTCTTTGCACACTGTGCCTCACCTAAAAAATCCCCTGCGCAGGCTCGAAGGATTCACCCACATTTGCAAAGCCCTGCAGCGACAGG